>PVIU01003318.1:0-148062 GCA_004026605.1 Ondatra zibethicus | reverse complement strand
TTATTTCTCTGTTAAGTTTCTGTCTGGTTGACCTGTCCATTGGTGAGAGAGGAGTGTTGAAATCTCCTACTATTAGTGTGTGGGGTTTGATGTGTGCTTTGAGTTCTAGTAATGTTTCCTTTACATATGTGGGTGCTTTTATATTAGGGGCATATATATTCAGGATTGAGACTTCATCCTGATGGATTATTCCGTTTAAGAATATAAAATGTCCATCTCCATCTCTTCTGATTGATTTTAGTTTGAAGTTGATTTTGTTTGATATTAGTATGGCCACACCCGCTTGTTTCTTAGGGCCGTTTGATTGAAAAACCTTTTCCCATCCCTTTATTCTGAGATAATGTCTGTCTTTGTGGTTGAGGTGTGTTTCTTGTAAACAACAGAATGTTGGATCCTCTTTTCGTATCCATTCTCTTAACCTGTGCCTTTTTATAGGTGAATTGAGTCCATTGATATTAAGTGATATTAATGACCAGAGGTTATTAACTGCGGTTATTTTTTAGGGTTGTAGAGTTTGTGCGTTTCCCTTCTTTGAATTGTGCCAGTTTAGGGCTGTTATATGTGTTTGTTATTATGGGTGTTGTTTGCTTCCTTTAGTTGTGGTTTTCCTTCTCCTACTTTCTGTAAGGCTAGGTTTGTTGCTATGTATTGCTTAAATTTGTTTTTATCCTGAAATATCTCGTTTTCTCCATCAATGGTGAATGAAAGCTTTGCTGGGTATAGTAGTCTGGGCTTGCGTCCATGGTCTCTTAGTGTCTGCAGCACATCTATCCAAGTCCTTCTGTCTTTCATGGTTTCCATAGAGAAGTCAGGTGTAATTTTGATAGGTTTACCTTTATATGTTACTTGGCCTTTTTCCTTTGCAGCTCTTAGTATTCTTTCTTTATTCTGTATGTTTTGTGTGTTGATTATTATATGGCGAGGGGATTTTTTTTTTTTGATCCAGTGTATTTGGTGTTCTGTATGCTTCTTGTACCTCCATAGGCATATCCATCTTTAGGTTGGGAAAGTGTTCTTCTATAATTTTGTTGAATATATTTTCTGGCCCTTTGAGCTGTGCTTTTTCTCCTTCTTCTACCCCTATTATTCTTAGGTTTGGCCTTTTTATGGTGTCCCAGATTTCCTGGGTGTTTTATGTTAAGAATTTGTTGGATTTGTTGTTTTCTTTGATCAATGAGTTCATTTTCTCTGTAGTATCTTCAGCATCTGAGATTCTTTCTTCTATCTCTTGTATTCTGTTGGTTATACTTGTCTCTGCAGTTCCTGCTCATTTACCCAGATTTTCCATCTCCAGCCTCCCCTCGGTTTGTGTTTTCTTCATTGCCTCCATTTCAGATTTTAAGTTTTGAACTGTTTCCATTACCTGCTTGATTGCTTTTTCTTGGTTTTCTAGGGTATCTTTGAGGAATTTATTCATTTCTTCTAATTTTTTATTAGTTTTCTCATCCCTTTCTTCAAAGGCGTTTTTCACCTCTTCTTTAAAGGTTTCTATCACTTTCATAAAATTACGTTTAAAGTCCATTTCTTCTACTTCTTCTGGGTTAGGTTGCTCAGGTTTTCCTGTTGCATAATCGCTGGTTTCTGGTGTTATCATGTTGCTTTTCAGGTTGTTGGAGGAATTCTTGGATTGGCACCTGCCCATCTCTTAAAAATATGGAACGCTTCACGAATTTGCGTGTCATCCTTGCGCAGGGGCCATGCTAATCTTCTCTGTATCGTTCCAATTTTAGTATATGTGCTGCCGAAGCGAGCACCTTTCTTATATCCTTAACTCTAAATTCAGAACCATATTGTTGTGACTGACATTCCCTAGTTCTGATGCTTGTTGAGACTGGAACTTGTCTCCCTCTTTCAATTACATTTGCCTCCGCTTTCTATTGTTGATGGTTTCCCTACCAGTTTAATTTCTTTTAATACCTTTTTGTAAGTTGGAAGTTTAGTTGAGTAGGTCCTTGCCCTGAGTTTGCCACACACTTTATTCCATTTAGCATCAGTCTTTTCTTTAAACTTTCTATCTCCTTGAGTGCTGGATTTAGCTCCTGGTACTCCTGGATTTATGCTTCCTGGTACTCCTTTTTACCTCCAATTGTACATTTTGTATTTCTCTTTGTCCAGCTTGCTCCTTGTCATTATGGATCTAAATAAGAATGATTACTAATAACTACATGACACTAGGCTGTTTTGAAATCTCCCCTGCCAGTGTCATTAATTCAAAACTCTTCAGATTAACCTCAGGAAGATTTTTAGGACAAGGACAAAAAGCAGCCTCATTCATGCCATAATATCACAAGAATGGTCTCTAGGCCACTTACTAATATTCTTCCCCTCTGAAACTTCTTGAACTGGACCCCCACAGCTCAAATTGCCCTCAGCACTGTTTTCCATGATCCTACTAGTATGGCCCATTAAGCCCTGCTTAAAGCATCTCACCACTTTCCTTGTTTAAAATCCCAGACTTTCATATTCATTCATATGGTCAGGCTTGTCTCAGCACTTCTCCAGTCCCTAGTACCAGCTTCAGTTTTAGTCACTGTTCTCTTGCTGTGAAAAGACACAATGTAAGGCATTTAACTGGGGGGCTTGCTTATAGTTTCAGAGGGTTATCCATTATCATGGAAGGGAGCATGGAGGCACAGAGGCAGTGGCTGGAGCAGTAGCTGAGAGGCACATCCTGATCCATAGGCAGAGAGAGGGAAGCCCCTGGTGTGGGCTTTTGAAACCTCAAAGCCCATTCCCCTGTGACATACTTCCTCCAACAAAGCCACACCTCTTAATCCTTCTTAAATAGTGCCACTCCCTGATGACTAAGCATTTAAATATATGAGCCTTTGGGGGCAATTCTTATTCAAAACTCCACATAAGAGATAGAGTCAGGTTTTCTAGACTACAAAGAAAATGCAGAAGTCACGAAGAAAAAATTGATAGTTATGCCCATATCACAGAGTCCCCCCAAAACTATCTAGGAGACCAAGTCCTATATGTAAAAGCAAAGAACCTTAATTCTTATTCATGTTCAAACTTGGACCCTCTGTGTGTCCAACGTGTTTGCATGATAGGAGAGCCCTGAGGTCAGTTGGGGTTGAGTTTTTATAATAGCAAAGGTTGGGGTGAGGGATTTATAAGCTTCAGGACCCCTGATTGGCTGACATTTGTCTAGGGATGTCCTGGTGAAAAGCAATGGGTGTGTGTTGACAGGTGATCCTATCTACAGTGTTTGGAACATTAGGAATTTACTTTGGATGGTCTGTTTGTGGTGCCTGGGTGGTCTCTGTTTATGGGCTTTCTTGGAACCAGGTATTGCCTTGGGGTAAACTACTGAGATTTGGGGCTCTGTTGAGCTTCTCATGGCTGAGTCCTACAGATAGATTTGATTGGATGAAAATTTAAAGTTTATAATGGCAGAGACAGGGAATATTAAAGGAGTTAGTCAGGCCGTGATGGCGCAAGCTTTTAATCCCAGCTTTTGGGAGACAGAGGCAGGCGGATCTCCATGAGTCTGAGGCCAGCCTGGTCTACAAGGGCTAGTTCCAGGACATCTAGGACTGTTACACAGAGAAACCCTGTCTCGAAAAACAAAACAGAGAGAGAGAGAGAGAGAGAGAGAGAGAGAGAGAGAGAGAGAGAGAGAGAGAATATTAAAGGAGTTAAACTAAATTTAACAAAAGTTAAATATTCTTTGTAAGGCATACCTCTATACCATCAACATACCATAGAAGATAAATATTCTTTGTATATATTAATTATCTTCTGGGCTAGAGAGATGGCTCAGTGGTTAAGAGTGTATACTGTTTTTTCTTCCAGAGGGTTCAAGTTCAGTTCCCATTAATGAACTCTCTACATAGACCAAGTTGGCCTTGAACTCACAAAGATCTGCCTTCCTCTGCTTCCTGAGTGCTGGAATTAAAGGTGTGTGCCACCATGCCTAACAAAAATAAGCTTTTTTTTTCTTTTTTAAGAATTATCTTCTACTAGGAGACAGTCAAGTCACTAGATGTGAGAAAGAGGTATTAAAGAACCAACTGTTTGAGGTAGTGTCTTACTCACCCTCTCACTCACCTAGCCTCAAACTCATTGTGTATCTCAGACTAGCCTTTGAGATGGAATCTGTAGACCCAGGCTAGGCTAATAGATATTCACCTGCCTCTGACTCCTGAGCTGGGATTAAAGGTGTTCACTGGAGGCACCAAGCCAGGCTTCCTATGCTTGTTTTGATGTCAATATTGTGGTCTGTAAAACAGATGTGAAAGTCTCAAAGTAGGTAGTGTCACTGCGTGTTACCTAGTTGGCAAGGGTTGAATTTTGCCTTATTTTTTTGCAGTGCCTGTTTCCATTGGCATAATTGAGTCAACTTGAGAAGACAGGGCATTGAAGAGATGGTTTAAAAATTTTTTTCTTAATCCAAGATTTTTCATGGGTAAAAATCAAGATAAATATTTACCACCCAGGTATTTTGTTTGTTTGAATTGTGAAATTACATAAGAGGATTTCCAATGTCAGGTTTTTATCTTAGTAAGTTTTCATCCCATTCTAATTTCCCATTTTAAAAGGTAGGGAGATAAGTCTGGGTATGGTGGAACACTCCTATTCCAACATTTGGAAGGCAGAAGCAAGTGAAATCTGTTGAGTTTGAAACCAGCCTAGTCTGCATAGGAAGTTCCATACCATCCAGGGCTGCATGGTGAGACCGAAATCTCAAAAGAAAAAAAGGTTATGAGATGAAGACTGGGGATGCCTAACATATTTAAATTATTGTGATAATAAGTGCGACGTGAACGTTACTTTGTGATTCTGGGGAAATAGTGATCAGGGAGGAGTTCATGACAAAGAGGAGGCTTAAAGACCAGCATGGTTTGCGGGACGGGGGATGGGGATGGGGGAGGGGTGGCGGGCAAGGACCTGAATGATGGTACCCAGACCGCTACAGCTTCAGGGCCTGCCAAATCAGGCGATCGCCCCCTCCTGGCAGAGTGCGGCCCTGCCCCGGTAGCATCTCCAGCGAACGCCTGGCCCGAGGCACGCAGGCGCGATGAGTGGACAAGGGAGCTAAGAGAAGGTGCGCATGCGTGTAGCCCTATGGAGGAGGTGGCTGCTTCGTCGTCGACTGGAGGCCGAGTGCTAAACTGTTTGGGGCACGGATGAGACCCAGCTGTTAGTCGGTAGGCATAGGTAGGACGGCTGCCTTGCGGGGAGCCGTGGGCTGGAAGGCAGAGGCCCTGGGCGCAGGCCCCGAGCCGTCCCTCTGAGGTCGCGGTCGACTATTGTATGTGTCGCAGCGGCTGCGCACAAAATGGCGGCGACGGGGGCAGGCGGAGCGGAGGGACCCCTGGGTGGGCCTCGGCCGTAGCCCGTTCCCCTTGCCACTCACCGACCGCGCCGTCGCGCCGCAGTGCGGCTGGGCGCAGCCGCCAGATGCCGCCGCCCTGCGGAGGAGCGGGCGGCGCCCTCGGGGAGGTCCGGCCGCCCCTTCCCCTGCGCCGCGGTTCTGCGGCTCCTCCGGCCTGACAGCGAGCCGGTCGGGGCGGCCGCCGCGCTCGAGCGCCTTTCGGAGCCCCTGTGGGCCGCGTGCTCCCTTAGCCCTGCTGGATCCGCGTCCTTGATATGGTCTGGGGTGGGGGCGTGCGGTGTTGCTCTCCAGTGAGCAGCGAAGCCGAGAATGTCGGCTCTAGGGTGTCGTAAATGGCGGTGACACTTCCACATTCTTAAGAGGAGTCGTGAACACCGCACGTCAGGGATAACTGCCTGTGTTGGTGTGGTTTCCACTTGGGCCTGTTTTGTTCCAAGAGAAGATGTCTATACTACTGACTCTCATCCCCGAGGATGTTTCAGACATCCTTTGTTGTTTGAAGTAATTGCCTGTGAGGGAGTCTTGGTATTACAAAATCTTTGAGCTAGACAATGATTGTAGCCTCGAGCTATTTAGTATTAAAATTACCCTTTGGCAGTTTGGGCATTCTGAAAGGAATACTCAGTGTGAAAAGTTCTGAAGAAAAAAAAGAAGCTTGTCACCGGGATCCATCTAACCATGCGGATTCATCTTTCCTAAATCAGTTTTAAAACTGTGCACGCGCGCGCGCGCACGCACGCAGACACTCACAAAATCTCCACCCCGCTCCCTTCGTTTTGTATCAAGGGCTAACTCGTTTTTCAAGGAAGTTGTGTTTACTGCTTCAGTTTAGAAGTTTAAAATGATAAACTGGAAAAAGATCTCAAGAAAAAAATATAAGGACGTTGACACAGAAAAATAAACTTGTTTATTACGTTTCTTCAAAATGTTGTTAATGATTATACAATTCAGATTTAATGGGCATATATTGCATTCTGCTTTATAAAATTTGACTTTTATATTCCCATATTCTGTAATGTGTGCTTTCAGATATGTGGAATCCAAAATGTAGTACACTATAATATGCTAGGCCATTCCCTGCCTTGTTATTTGTGTTGAAACCAGTGGGTAAAGATAAAACAGGTGAAAGAAATCACAAAAATCTCCCTCATTTCTTTTGATGAACTGTTTCAAAATGTATTCATTTGATACACATGTATTACTTTGTATACTAATTTTATTTTAGTTTTTGCATTTGTTGTGGAGTGTGCTTACATTCTAGTTCTAAAAAGGTTTTCACAGTCACCACTTTCTGGATGTCTTAAGAGTTTTCTAAGGACATTTTCGACATTTTAATTTTTATGTAATAGAAAAAGTGACGAGTTTAATGTACAGAGAATAGGCTTTGGAACCAGAAGTTACCGATTCGAATCGGTTATTTTCTTAATGTTATTTGTGAGACATTAATTGCTTTAGTTTTCCTGAACTTTTGTTTTCTTATTTTTAAGTAACACTACTTGCTTCTTGGGATTTCTTTTTATATGCATGACCACTGAGATGGAGTATGGAATGCTCCTATCCATAGATGTTTCTTAATAAATTTCAGCTGTACTTTTTTAAATTTAACGTGACTAGGTAACATCTTCTCATAGAAAATTGCAGCCTATAGATACTCCCTTCAACTAAAAAAGGAATTTAGATTAAATTAATAGAATTGAAAGTTATCAAACTTGACAATGTTTTGCATCTATCAAGTTTATACATTCCTTTTATTTCACTTGCCAAAATCGTTGTAATAGTAGATTGGATCAGGGTGGCCTTGGACTTGGAGGCCACAAGTGCTAGGATTGCTGACTTGAACTTGCTTTGTAATAATTATTATGTTACTCTTTGTGTCTAAGTAACTGGCATGTATTGGATGAATCATCATTGAATACATGAACTCAGCTCCTAGGTGTCAGAGCCTGAAATACTTAATTCACTGTGCCTTGCCGTTATAAGGTTTGAATAAGACTGTCCAGTTTCTTAATGAAAGCTATAAAGAAGCAGTACTTCTAATATTTAGGTACCCCCCACAGTTTGGGTTGTTTTTCAAGGAAACGGGAGCTAATGAATATTGAAATGTGATAGTTTAGAGGTCAGCAAAAGGAAAAAAATTGCTGTGACTAAGTTAATAAGCCCTCATTTATATCCAACTTTTTTATTGTTTTAGCTTTGTTCCATTTGAAATTTGTGGTTGAAAGTGCAAATGGGAGGATAGAATATAGAAAAATCAGAAGAGAATAGTGTAAAGAATAATGAGAGAAGATAAGGTGTAGAATTAAAACCCATAGTCACATGGATTCCCTGAGGGTCAAGAATAATAAATTTGGATTGATAAGAATGAGGAGCATAGGAGAGATAGCTCCAAGGTACATACGTGATCTTAGTGATTATCTTGGCATATATATTTTGATTATTTTTTAGCCCTTAGAAACTAAACTGCTTTATGGTCCAGTCCCACAGTAAGTCTTTATATTTTTTATTTTCTTAGTTTTATTTTTATTAAACTTTCAAGTAGCTTTTTAAATTGTCTCTGCTTAGTGAAAATTGCTAATTTTTTGTTTGAATTTTATTTTTGTATTTTAAAACAGAATCCTGCTATGTATCTCAGACTGGCTTCAACCTCTAGGTCCTGCTACTTTCGCCTCTCAGATGTTCGTTTATGAACGTCTGCTACCAGATTAATTTGTTTATTACATAAAAATTAAATATCACAAGTAAAAAGAATTATATGACTTATCCATGTAACTATCATCCAGCTTCAGTAATTGCTAACAAATGGTCAGTCTTGTCAAGTTTCTACTTCTACCCTATTTCAAGGAAGTCTTATTTGTTTGTTTTGATTTGGGGGGGGGGATAGTCTCTTTGTCACCCTGACTGGCCTTGAACTCTTGTGTAGACTAAGGTGGCCTTGAACTCACAGAGCTCCACCTCCCTCTCCCTCCCTGTGCTGGGATTAAAGACTCTGGGTCTAGTATCTAATATCAGTTCCAGCAACTCAGATCAAAATTTAAAAAATATATTCGCTGCTAGATCTCAGGTTAGGAATTGTTGAGAGAAAGGCAGGAGTGTAAACTCAGTGTTTTTAATATAGCGTTTTCATGAGTTGCCCATATTAAAAGCTTAATAAAAGAACCCCTATCTGCTTAAAAACATTTGTTTACTTACCTAATGTTGAGTACCTATTGCATGCCAGGATTTATAATATTAATTGATTTTCACAGTATATTCTTGAGGTTTTTAAAATTTTATTTCTGTATATGAATGTTTGTCTGAATGTATGTTTGTGCACCATGTGTGTGCAGTGCCTGAGGGAGCCAGAAGAGAACTTTGGATGCCCTGGAATTGGAGATACTGACAGTTCTAAGCTACCATATGGGTGCTGGGAACCAAACCTGGGTCCTCTGCTAGAATAGCAAAGGCTCTTACTTGCTGAGCTATCCTTAAATATATTTTTAAATTCCCATTTCAAATTACACTCTGCTTTCTTAGTGCCACATTGTTAATAAACAGCAGAATCAGAATGGAAACATTGAATATATGGCCAAAGTTCTTTTATTTGTTTTGTTAGGGTCTAAGTTTTTAGACTTTTTTTTGTGCTACCTTTCTAAAGTTAGTTGATAGTGTTAAGTTTACTTAATGGGAGTGAACCAGTTTTGTATGAAATCAGTCATTGGCACCCCTCCTAGCTTGGGAGGGTATGTCCAAATCAGTGGAGATTTCCCCAAAGACTAGATTATTACGGATTTTGTAACTGGCTGACTAATAGTCAGTAGTTAGGGAGAGTACATGATGTAGAAAAAGAAGGGCCAAATAAAATTTGCAGCTAATGTGCTTCATTATATTGCAATTTAACCTGCCTTGTGTTTTATTTGTTTGTAGTCTTTTTGACCTAGGATACAATTAAGAAGTTATATAGTTCAGTGATGGACATAAAATGTTGGATCATTAATTTTGAGTGAATTTAAGCTCTGAGTGACAAGAAAATAAATTTTTTCTTCTCTCTCATTATTTGACATTACATTTTGTACATTGTGCTCCTTTATCTCTAAAATACTTAGCATTTAAATTTAACTGATAATATATTTTTTAAGATTTATTTATTTATTATGTATACAACATTCCTTCCATGTCTGCCTGCATGCCAGAAGAGGGCACCAGATCTCATTATAGATAGCTACGAGCCACCATGTGGTTGTTGGGAATTGAACTCCGGACCTCTGGAAGAGCAGTCAGTGCTCTTAACCTCTGAGCCATCTCTCCAGCCCCTGATAATATTCTTTAGTCTGTAATCTGGTTTGTTGCTTCACCCATTAGTGCTCTTTATAGATTTTTTTCCTCACTTAAGTATGGGATTGGTCTAGGGCCAGATGTAGTTGTCATGTCTCTTTTATACTTGCTTAACCTGGAATGCTTTCATAGACTATTTGTCATTTTGGATTCGTCTGGTATTCTTGATTAAACACAGTGGTGTTATGTATCAGATCTGACTTGCACTTGCATATGTTCATCAGCCCTTCATGGGTGATGCTGTTTTATCATATGTTGGTTAAATTATTTGCTGAGGAGAGACATTTGAAAATATAGAAATGTCTTTACATCACCCACTCATTCTGTGTATAATACTTGCTCAGATTCTTATCTAAGATACATTCTTCTTTTTCCCTTTTTTGGTTTTTTGAAACAGGGTTTCTCTGTAGCTTTGTAGCCTGTCCTGGAACTAGCTCTTGTAGACCAGGTTGGCCTTGAACTCACAGTGATCCACCTGCCTCTGCTTTCCGAATGCTACCACTGCCTGGCTTTTATCTAAGATATTCTTTACTGATAGTTTTAAAATGATGACTTTTCATTTTCTACCTTCTCCTCTCCAAAGAGCTTTCCCTTCTCTTCCATTGGTTAATTTGTTAGCATAGACGCCAGTATTTTGTACTTTATTACTGTTAAGTTCATTTTTGCTTCCTGCCACTTCTTATTTGTATATCTTGTCTTCCACAGTGAGAACTCTGATTTCAAACACCATGAAAACGTTTACTTTTGTTCAGTTCAGCAGCAATAAACTCTTTGGGAACTGTTTTGTCCATATTACTGAAAAGAATAAAATTTTGTTCTCTCTACCTCAGCTCTATCAAAACCTAGCATATTTAAATTGACAGTGAATTCGTGACTTACTTGGATTAGTTTTCTTTTTCCCCTTAGGTGGATTGTGGTTATTTGTGTAAAATATGACTATGCCGGTTTCCTTTTAGTTTAGATAAAAGATTTTTTTCCCTTTCCATTCTTATTGATTTAATTTCACATGCCTCCTGAGGTCAAAACCATTCAAAAGATGTCCTACTTGAAATGTTCCCGTGTCCACTTAGTATTACTAACATTTAACATTTTATGAGTAACTGGTTTTCTCTACAGTCAC
The DNA here is from genome assembly GCA_004026605.1 of Ondatra zibethicus. Taxonomy (NCBI): domain Eukaryota; kingdom Metazoa; phylum Chordata; class Mammalia; order Rodentia; family Cricetidae; genus Ondatra; species Ondatra zibethicus. The sequence continues at coordinate 137,287 of PVIU01003318.1, read as the reverse complement.
TCTTGTGTTTTGTAACCATAAGTAATGTTCTCCACCCCCACCCCCAAGAAAGATACTCTGTATATCAGTGGTTCTCACCATTCCAAATGCTCTGACCATTTAATATGGTTCCTCATGTTGTGGGGACCCCAATCATAAAATTACTTTTGTTGCTATTTTGATACTGTTATGAATTGTAATGTATATATCTGATATATAGGATATCTGATATGTGACTCTTGTGAAAGGGCTGTTCCATCCCAAAGGGGTCATGGGTCACAAGTTGAGAACCACTGCTCTATATGCTCTTTTGTAGCTTAATGTTTTTGACACTTTAAGTCATAGTTAGTTACGTATTATTTTAACATGTTGTAACCAAAGCCCTTTAGGGAGATGGAAACAATTTTGGCCCATATTCTACATGAGAGAAGTATATAACCACAAGGTTGGTGGACAAGGGTGCAGTTGCATCTCAGAAGCAACTGTATAGCTGGGCATCCAAACCTTCAGTGTTGTTTACCTTTTGGTACTACTTCCCTGCATTGTAAGAACTTTGTCTTGTTTTAGTGCTTGTGCTTTCTCAGTAAGGTGGTAAATACAGTTCTCAGCAGCATTTGAGTTTTATAAACATAGATCCCTTTTTTCATTTGTAATTATGACTAAGTAATCCCAGGGATGATTTTTTTTTTATTCTAGCTTGGATCAGGTAGTTTTTCTTAAGCTAATTCATTTATTTGTGTGTCTGTATGTACGTGTGTGTGTGTGTGTGTGTTTGTGTATGGAGGTCAGAGAATAGCCTTGGATGTTCTTCAGTTGCTTTTTACCTTTGTGTGCCCTGTTTTTGTCACTCTGCACCTTATTCCAGTAAAGTAGGGTCCAGCTGAACCTAGAATTAAGTTGGTAGCCAGCAAGTTCTAATGATGCTGTTGTATCTATCTCCCTGTAGCAGTGGGATGTCCCCCCCCCTTCGTGTGACTTTGGTGCATTTGAACTCAGGTCTTCATGTTTGTGCAGTGTAACAAACCCTCTTAACATGATTGAGTCATCTTCCCAGCCCAATATTTTTATTTTTTGGAGACCTTGTCTCTTACTGATCTGGAACTTAACAAGTATGCTAGACTGGTTGGCCAGTGAGTACACAAAGATTTGCCTGTTTGTCTCCCCAGTGCATGACTACATCCAGCTTTGAGAATCATATCCAGGTCCTGATATTTACTGGTTCATCGTCCCAGTCCTAATGTACTATGTTTATTAAGGACAGCAAGGTAGGTGAGACTATCTACCTGTTTTCAGGAGAGTATCTTTTATCATCAAATCATTGTTATGCTGTGGAGATGCATTTATTAATGTAGAATATGTATTAGTAAAAAATAAAGTTATCTGATTATTATACTTATTTTTTCAAAAAGCTTTTCCTAGGAATAACTATTAGATTTACTGCTATTTGGGGTTTTTAATATGTGGTCTAATGGTGATTTGTCTCTAGCATGGCATGGTACCAGCTGGTCTTTGTTTTAAAATCTTTTAAGGATCTATTTATGTGTATGTGTGTGTCTGTATGTCATGTGTGTACAGGTGCCTGAAAAGGTCAGAAAAAGCCATCAGATCCTCTGAAGGTGGAGTTATAGATGTTTGTGAGCTGCCTCACATGGGTGCTGGGAATCAAACCTGGGTCCTTAGGAAGAACATGGCGAACAGCATGTGCTCTTAACTGCTGAGCCATCTCTCCAGCCTTCATCTTTGGTTTTAAAACTTAGATCTGAAGCCATGATATTCATCCATCTTTTCAAGTAGCAGGAAAGTCAGGCATTTAATGATGTCAGGTAGTGCTTTTGATTGTGTTTGCTTGACCATTTTCTTAAAAATGATACATTTTGCCAGTTTGGCACCTAACATGATACTTAATCTAAACCACACGTGTAACACTTAAATTGTGACTGTGCCTCTTTTGAGAAACACAACACAACAGAACAGAACTAACGACATTCAAGAGTTGGCTGAATGAATCTATCTAGATGTTAGAAGAGGTCAACAGATGGAAGAAAGCACAGAATGCATGTTATTTTTGTGATTAAATAAACAATTGGACTGCTATATTAAGTGACTATTGCCGTAGCTGTATTCCTAAGTGTCAGAGTGAACTGATATATTTTGTAGTTGTGGTCTAACAGAACAGCATAAAGTAAGATAGAGGTAATAGACCTAGAAAAAGAATGTTAAAATAATATTTTCCTTTTGTGATGAGTTTATAGAAAACTTTTCTTTGAGTGTTTATGGGGTATTTTTTCTTTTTCCTTGCTTTTGATGAAAGGTAAAGAACTTTTTTTTAATAATTAGAATAAAGCTATAAAATAAATTTATTTTATTATCTGGGATACAGCATGAAAAGAACAGCGAAGGGGGCAATGTAGGTTTTGGTGAAATGTGGTTACTTCTTAGCTCTGTTCTAAGACTTAATCTGTAAACCGGTGTATTGTGGGAACTATTTGCTTTCAGGGATTTTGTTTATCTCAAGTGAGATGACTTTTAAACAGCATTGTAAAACATGACACTATAAAGTCTCAAGTGTAAGGTTGTAAAAAATTAATGTATTAATATGTATATGTGTGGACACATGTATCAGATCATACAGATGGAGGCCAGAAACCAGCTTTATTTTCTCTACTTCCACCTTTATTTACGTGGATTCTGAGGATCAAAGTCAGGTAATCATGTTTGTGTGACAGATACCTTTACCCACTGAGCCATCTCACTGCCCTAAGTGTGGGATTTGATATAAATTCTTTCATAATCAACTTAGTAGAGCCGTCATGATCTGACTGGTTAACTTTTGGTGATCTAGAGTCTAAGAAATTTTAGATTTATTGATACTTAGAAAAAACATCAGTCCCCCTTCCTTCTGAAAGATACAATTATATAGGCAGTTCTTGATTTTCCATGGAAGTGGATATTCCAGAAATACTTCATGGGAATTAATGGCAGTGTTTTTTTAATCTGTGTAACCATTTCTTCATACTTGTGCCAAGAAACCCATTTCTGCTATTGATTTCTTTCTTCTCTTTTAAATGTACCTATTTATTTTGTGTATATGTTTGTGGGTGGGTGTGCCACAAGCTCTGTGTGGCAGTCAGAGGATAACATTCAGGAGTTGATCTCTCCTTCTACCCTGTAGATTCCAGGGATTGAACTTAAGTTGAGGCTTGGCAACAAGTGACTTAACCATTGAGCTTTCTTACTGACATTGTTATTACTTGCTAAAAGAATTTTTTTATAATTGATTATAATGATTGATTATACTGAAGTTTTGTTTCAGATTAATGTTTCTGTTTTTAAAGGACATTGAAAAAATTTTAAGATTGCCATTCATCAGGGAAAACGATTCAAATGATTTTACCATTTCATATTCTGCTATGAAAAGTATTAAATAGAGACTAAAATGTCCGTCGAAAACATCAAATAGACTGGGGAAACAATGGCAGCTCTTAGCTAGCATGGTTGAGGCCCTGGATGTTCATCCCTAGAATAACTTCAAAATAATACTTTGTTGGCTAGAGAAATGGCTTATTGATTTAGGGCACTTATTACTCTTAAGAGGTCTTGAGAATACAGTTTGTAAAACAACTGGTATCTGTATTCTATAAATGTATCATTTATATCACCACAAGGCCAAGATGCTAGGTACTTTGAAGAATACATAGGGTTTTGCTTTTTAAAGAATTCAAGTATGCTTCTTTTCAACTTAAAATTGTTCATAGTTACATATAGTAATTAGATGGCTGATAAATCTGTACCATTTGTGTTTTACTTGGGGGAGGAAACAGTATTTGAAAGAATTAGTGCTTCTTGCTGTGTAAAAGCAGTCTTCATCAACTGGAGAAGATGATGTATGAAGAGTCAGAATAGGGACTGGGGAGATGGCTCTGTCAATAAAGTGCTTGTAGAGGAAGCATGAGAACCTGAGTTCTATCCACAGCACCCAGGTACAGAAGTATACTTTTATAAAATACAGAGCTAGGGAGATAGAAACAGGAGAATCCCTATGGCTCACTGGCAAAGCCAAAAGGGTCCAGTGAGAGAGACCCTTTCTTGAAAAATAAGGTCTGTCGTTCTAGCACTCGTGAGGCAGGCAGGTCTCTGTAAGTTTGAGACCAACCAGAGCTACCCAGTGAGTCCCTGCCTCAAAGAAGATGAATCAGGTGGAGAATGACAGAGGACAACCTCTGTGTACACGTGAACATATTCACACATACCACCCTCAAAAAATTTAAAAGAATAACTAATTGAAAACTGTTTACCGAGCAGTTGTTATTTTTTAAGGAACCCAAAGTTGTTTTTAGAAGTGAGTCTATGACAAGGTAAACTAATTTAATGATTTGTGATTTCTGGAGTTTGTTACAAATAGCATTTTTAAAATAGTGACTTTGAATTTGCTGTTGGTGAATTCATAGCCTGGGCAATTTTTATTTTTGTGTTTCATTCTAACTTGAAATCTGAGGGGCCAGGGAAATACCTCAGTGGGAAAAACACTTCCTACAAAAGCATGAAGATCTGGGTTCAGATCTCCAGAATTCACGGAAAGTTGGGTGTGGTATCCAGCTTTTGTAATTTCAGAATTACTACAGGGAGATGGGAAGTAGAGACAGTAGTATCCCCAGAAAGTCTTGGGCCTACAACATATCTTGCATATATTGACATATGCAACAGTAAACAGTAGAGACCCTGTCTCAAACAAGGTAGAAAGCAAAGACCTGTAACAACCAAGATTGTCCTCTGACTTCCACATATGTGATGTGGCAGGTACATCTCACATTCATCCACACAAACACATGCATAGATTGATGCATACAGAGCTTTAAAAAACTGATTTATGTACAGTAACAATGACAACTTTGAATGTGATCTTTTAAATACTTGAACAAAAATTTGAGGTTCTTCTGAATAGAGTTTTATATACTTGGGAGAAAAGTCTTTCAGTGAACATATAACTTCACTTGGTGCTGCATTGTTGGGAAGGGCATGCATTTTATTAGCTCAAATCATAAGCTAGAGATACCAAAAGTGGTTCAAGAAATAATTAAGATGTTGAGACTCACCTGATCTTAGTGGTGAAGCAAATTTTAATGGAAGCTGACCATGCAGAATAAGTATAAAATCAAATAAGTCGCCATCCAGGGCAAGTTAGTTATTTTAATGGGAAGACAAAATTGCAAATTTCTAGCTGGAATAAATACCTTCTAAATTACAAAGGTGGTAGAGAGAAGTTGCCTAGATTGTTGGACATTATACATACAAAAATTAAAAAGGATGGGATCCTTTTAGGTGTTTGAACAGGAATAATGTAAAAATCTTCTTTTATAAAAATTAAATTCAGTGCTGGGTGATTTAGCTCAGTGATAGAGTACTTATTAGGTCTCAGCTCCAGGGGAAAAATTGGCAATATGCAAAATGATTGCGTTTGAAAAGAGGGAGTGTTTTACCCAGATATATTTTCATCTTACTAACAAGCGTAAATAAAGCATGCGGACTTGAGTTTAATCCCCAGAACCTTATAAAACTAACTATTGGCCTGCAGAGATGATTCAGGGTTCCCAGCACCCACGTGGCACACACAGCTCATAAACACCTGTAATTAATTCAGGGGGATATGATGCCTCTAGCTTCCTCAGGCACTCATACTTAACATGTATGTAATTAAACACACGAATATATTTAAGAGTAAGTAAATCTTTAGGTATGTGGAAGAGGAGAGTCACCCACTCTGGCTGCTGGCTTGATCCTGAGTGATAGCTGAAGTGCTGCTTTTCCCTGAAGTTGGATAGACTGGGTAGTGTAGCAATGTGAGGACCTGGTCAGTAACCACTTTTAGCAAATTTAATGTCTGAGACCTGTAGGATAGTGTTATTACGTCTGTTAGTGGTTGTAAGCATGGATTGTGGGGCTAAATTAAGACTGAATTTAATTTGAATGCAAATCCCAGCATGATATGTCTATGTGTTACTTAATCTCTCAGTGTAAAACAATGTGTATCTCTGCGAGTTGTGAGAACTAAATGAATAAATCCATGTTAAATGCTTAGAACAGTAACTAACACTTTATAGACATTGTCTATAAAGTTAATCATTGTTACCTGTGTATTTTGTCTGTATTCTCAACAATGGAAAGATTAGAGTGTTGCATGTTATGCTGTATGTTATAAGGAATTCCATGCCATTGCACTTCCTTTGTTAGACTTTTGTAATTAGATTCTCGGTGACACAATTTTACTTTACCAGAATCAGCTGTTCAGTATCAGGAATATAAGTATTTAGTTTAATTGCCATGTGGAATTTAGTAGATTTCAAGACTGATTGTGAGGAAGAATGTGTCTTCGAAAAATGGGTCTGAATAAAATCTTAAAGTTACAGTTCTTTTATTTTTCTTATGTCTGATCACACACATACTGAGTCTGTGTGGATTTCTAAGAATTTTAATGCCATCATCTTTTTTTTTCAGTATAAAACCACAAAATAAATCCTCAGTCTTTTTCAAGATTATGTAAAAGGACTTGTGAATTACATCTCAGCACCTAGGACAGCACCCAGCACCGCACATCGTGTACGGCAATATACATGAACTCTGGCTTGAGATTTGGGGTTTGTGTTCTGGATTCAGAAAAGAAGAGAAAGTTTTAGGGGAAAATTTAAAACTTTGTAAAGTATATGCAGTGCCAAATGGTATCATGGCTTTATTTCAAAATGTTTAACTCTGGCTGTAGAACCCACTACATGAAGTAGTTTGAGTTAAAATGATCTAATATTTGTGTTTTAACTTTCAGCTTTGTGTTATTCTTGGAAAATTTCGCACCACTTGTGAATTCCTTGAGCCTGGGCATTGCAAACCCACTTCTGTTGGGCCCATCTCCTTTGCACTTTGCTCAGATTAAGACTCAGTTGGCGCTTCAGCAGCTGAATGTCGTTGCCTCACATGGTTCAACAACACCTTATAGTTTATTAAATCAGACATTCTTGAAAGTAGCCATGTCGAGACCCAGGTTTAATCCTCGAGGGACCTTTCCACTTCAAAGGCCGAGAGCACCTAATCCTCCTGGGATGAGGCCTCCAGGACCATTTATGAGGCCTGGATCTATGGGTCTTCCAAGATTTTACCCAGCAGGGAGAGCCCGTGGAATTCCACACAGATTTCCTGGCCATGAATCTTATCCGAACATGGGACCACAGAGAATGAATGTTCAGGTGACTCAACACCGAACTGATCCAAGATTAACCAAAGAAAAAATGGATTTTCATGAAGCACAACAAAAGAAGGGGAAACCTCATAGTAGTCGCTGGGATGATGAGCCTCATATAACTCCACCAGTGGAAGTAAAACAGAGTTCTGTAACCCAGGTTACAGAGCAGACTCCTAAAGTACAGAGCCGCTATACAAAGGAGAGTGCCTCAAGTATCTTAGCAAGTTTTGGATTATCAAATGAAGACCTAGAAGAACTTAGCCGCTATCCTGATGAACAGCTAACGCCAGAAAATATGCCATTAATATTGAGGGATATAAGAATGCGAAAAATGGGGCGCCGATTACCTAATTTACCTTCTCACAGCAGAAATAAGGAAACACTTGGTAAAGAAGCAGTTTCAAGTAATGTAATTGATTATGGGCATGCAAGCAAATATGGCTATACAGAAGATCCACTTGAAGTACGTATTTATGATCCTGAAATTCCAACTGATGAGGTCAAGAATGAATTTCGGTCTCAGGAGAACATTTCTGCAACTGTTCCCTCTCCAAATGTGACATGTAATTCCGTGTTTCCTGTGGAAGATGTGTTTCGTCAGATGGACTTCCCTGGTGAGTCCTCAAGTCAGTCCTTTTTCCCAGCTGAGAGTGGAACCAAAATGACAGGCTTACACATTTCAGGACAGTCAGTCCTTGAGCCTGTAAAGTCCGTCAGCCAGTCTCTTAGCCAAACAGTTAGCCAGACAATGAGTCAGTCTATTGTTCCTCCATCTGTGAACCAGCCATCCTTTTCCTCTGAATTAATTTCAGCTTTAAGCCAGCAAGAGCGGATCCCACAGAAGCCCGTGATCAGTTCAGCTGATGCACATGTTGGACCTAGAGGAAGTAAAAAGAGTTACCAATCAGAGGCTGACCTGCCCATTCGGTCTCCGTTTGGGATTGTGAAAGCTTCGTGGCTACCAAAGTTTACACAAGCTGGTGCCCAGAAAATGAAGAGACTGCCAACCCCTTCTATGATGAATGATTATTATGCAGCATCTCCAAGAATATTTCCACATTTGTGTTCTCTGTGTAACGTAGAATGTAGTCATTTGAAGGTGAGTGTTTTTAAAAGATTGCTGTACAATGATGCTCAGCGCCCAGGTTTTCTCTAAATTCTGTTATGTATGCTGCTGTTACCAAAGCATTAAATAAGTGACTAATAATTTTGATTGCAACCCTGGCACCTACTTGTAATCGTAAGTAACCTTAGTAATGAAATGAATGTTAGGCTTTCTGTATTCCTGTTACTTAGTATACTATATAGTTTGTTTTGTTTTGTTTGTTTTTTGTTTTTGAACTTTCAGTTATCCCACTTATACAGCATCAAATTTATATAATAAATTGTATACTCATAACAGTGCTACATGAGAAAGTATGTTTAAGATTTATTAGACTAAAAATATAAGGCTCATTTGTAATGTGCACTTTCAAAGGACAGTGTATTTTAGCCTTGCATATATCTGTTCTAAGCTAGAGATATTAATGTTGCTTTAAGCGTTTCTGAGTTTCGTATGGACCAGAAGTTTTTCAGTGTTTCTTGAGAAGGCACTTTTAAAATAACTTCATAATAGAATTATTCAGGATGTAGTGATGATTATGGAGCCAGCCATGAGCTCAGAAAATAGAGAATAGAGTAAAATGCAGGAAATTGAGAGAGGGAAGTCCAAAATATATGCTTAAGGTGCTTTTGTGGTTAGTATAGACAGAAGGAAAGTTTTACGTAGGTGATGAAGAATAGTATTATATAGGATATGCTGTTTGGTAGTAATCACTGGCAAATCTGAACAGGAATCACCCCCACACCCACACCCCTTGTAACTGTACAGAAATCACTGGTTCTTTTGTTTACTAATGCAGTTTGTAGGTATAGATGATGCTGAGAAGGGAATGTACTTTAAAAGAAGCTTTAATTTAAAGCTTTAGCCTTGAATTGTCTGGGTGACTTGAAGAGGCTTACTTATGTGTAGGTTTTCGTTCTCTTGTTATTTTTCTCTCCTGCAAATATTGCATTTTATTGTCTTTGTATGCATTATCAGGTTTCAGTCAATAATGGGAAAACCTGAATTGAATGCTCTTGTCGTCAGTTAACACTAGTAAAAGGAAGCATCATTTTGGCCTGGGAGTGTAGTTCAGTGGTAGAGCATATGTTTAGCACATACCAGACCCTGGGTTCAATAAAAAAGCAGCAATCTATCCATTTTAGACAAATACGCTGGGTTTTAGTACGGTGGTAGTTACCTTTTTCCACCAAAGCAGATAGAGTTGTTTGTCACTCAGAAAGCTCTCAGTGTAGTTCTTTCATAGCACTTTGTAATCTGTAGCTAGCCCTAAACTTGAGCGTTGGGCGTTCTTTGTTATTGTAACTGGGCATACCACTAACACTTATATTTATTATGAACTTCTAATCAGTCATAATGTGTTGAAAAATATATATCTTAATTTCTGATGGTTTTATTTTGTATTTTAGAAAAAGTATCTATTTATCCATTGTGTATATACTGATTTAGTTTTGTATGTGATTCTACAGTAGATGGTGGGCAGAAATAAAGAACTATATAAAATTTGTTTTGTAAAGCAGATTATGCAGTCTCATCAAGAAAAGATACCCAAAGATATTTTCAAAGTTAGAAACAAGCACAGAGTTGTGGCACACACCTTTAGTGCTAGCACTAGGAAGGCAGAGGTAGGTGGATCTCTGAGTTTGAGGCCTGCCTGGTCCACAGAGTGAGTTCCAGGATAACTATGGCTACATTGAGAAACCCTGTCTGGAAAAACCAAAAGGAACAAATGGTTTGGTATTTGGGGAGCAGTATATAGAGTTTATTTAGTGGCTTATGGATGGGAAAGGGAAGAAGGGGGAAAGTAGAGAAGGGTGAGGGGAGAGAAAGGCAGTAGTTAACCTCTTCAGAAGAGGGACGGGAAGAGAGAGTGGTTTGGTGATATTTAACCATTTGTTCATGACATTAGGGAAAGATACTGTTTCTATGTTGATTTCAGATCTGTAGCGATCAGGCCAGCAATTACAATGCCTATAAAGTATCTAGCAATTTGTGATGAACAAGAAAAGCATAAATCTGCTTTTGGTTTGAGAAAACATTTTCTGTCTAGTTAGATAAGGCTTGTACCAGATGGCACTATTTTCTTTATGGAGTAGTTTGAAGACTTCTTTTTTTTTGGTTTTTCGAGACAGGGTTTCTCTGTAGCTTTGGAGCCTGTCCTGGCACTAGCTGTTGTAGACCAGGCTGGACTCGAACTCACAGAGATCTGCCTGCCTCTGCCTCCCGAGTGCTGGGATTAAAGGCATGCGCCACCACCACCCGGCAAAGAAGACATCTTTTTCTAAAGAAGAAAAATGGCATTCCAGATGGGAACAGCAACATGTAGAGAGACAAAAGTTCATAAAGAAGGCCTTATGGTAAGAGACAGTGAAGAACATATTAGAAATAAATACGCAAGGCCTTGAAAAGCTATTGTCAATTCTGATTTGAGGTGGAAGACTTTGAGAAGCTAATTAAATTTTTGATATGTGAAGCAACACATTGATAGTGTTTCAGAGAGATTTAAGTGTAGATAAATAGGAAAATGGGAGATGGGGTAGGCCATTTAAATGAAAGCTTCCCTAGTTATTCAAGTGTAATGTGGAAAACCCTGGGGAAATAAGATAAAACAAAATTTTGAAAGCAGAAAAAAATCATGTAGTCATTAAAAAGCACTTCTTTTGGACTATGAAGATGGCCGAGTGAATGAAAGCACTTGCCACACAAGTGTGAGGACCTGAGTTCAAGTCCCCAGGATCAAAGTATGTCAAAGCCTGGCAGTCAAATGACACAAGCATCTATGTCAATCCTAGCACTCCTATTGGGAGGTGGGTAGATAGAGACCGGAAAAATCTGCAGAATCTTGCAGGCCAGCTAGCCTGTATATGCAGTGAAAACAGCAGAGAGCCTGTCTCAGGGTAGAAGATGACTATGACCTCTAAGCTTGTCCTCTCACTTCCACAAGTTTGCTATGACTTCTATGCTGCTGAGTTAACACACAACGTGCATTGTGTGCACGTGCTTAATTTCCCTGTTCCCAGTCTTAACATCAGCGTAACAGATTGGGGTTCATCTAATTAAAGAATTCATCACTGCTTGATGGACAATGATGGGCATGTAAATGTTAATTTAGATGTACAAGTTGCCTCTTGTTTTTTGTGATATATTTTATTGCCTTGTGTGTATGTGCATATTTGTGATACTAGGAATATGTAGCTAGTACTTGTAGATTTCTAATTTCAGGCTTTTTCCCTGCTAGGTAAATCCTATAACATCTTTGCTTTCTACATTTGAGTCTTTCAAACTATAGCCTGAGGTGCACTTTTAATACAGTAATAGACTGTCTCACAATCTGGTGTTCAAGTTTTAAAGAAATTTGCCTTGATTTCCTATGTCCTTCTGACTGAAATAACTTGATTCAAGACAGTCCCCCAATTTATCTACTCATTTATGTATTTTGTGTGTTTGTGAGTGTTGGTACACATGTGTCCACAGTGAATTTGTGGAGGTCAGGCTATTGTGAGAGTCAGGCTTTCTCCTTCTGTCATGTGGGTCCAGGTAGGTATTTAACTCTGATCATTGGGCAACAAATATTTTTTATTGAAGCTAGTCAGAAGATAAAGGGCAAGCTTTGATAGGAGTTGGTATTTTTGTAGTGATTCAGAGCTAGCCCAAGTCTATAGTTTTGGGAGTGTCTTTGCTTCTTAGGTAATTATTTTTCCTATAGAGGCAGTGCTCCTTTTGAGCAGCTATCTGGGTACTATGATATGAAGTCTAAGAATTAGGGTTGTGTAGATACCTTTACTGAGCTTACTTAGTGTATCAAGAAGGATGTCTGTTGGAAGACAGTGTGCATGTGTGAGTAGAATTAGAGAAAGTGCCTTAGTAAGCAGGGCATTGACCACCTTCAGCTTATACAGATATTGCAAAGAAGCATATCCATTATTATCATTTCTTTGTATGTGTTTCAAGAAAAGCTGAAAATCAGATTTGGTGGTACAATCTGGATTTATAAATGTTGACAACTTATTCAAATAAAACATTTTATGGTGCAAATAAATTATGCCTAATTTTCTGCCTGCTGGTGTGTCTGGTAAAATAATACCTAATTTATATAAAAGACATTGACTGGATTGGACACTACTACAGACTCTTGATTGATGGTTTCTTTTAACTTTTTATTTGTAGCACTAAGGAGTCTATGCAGACATTTTGTTTTTACAGTGTACAATTAAGCCAGGAAGTTTAATGAAATCCTTTGGTCTGTCAAAACTTAGATCCACAGTGTTGGAAGTAACTTAACTTTCAGATAGTTCCTGCCAAGGTAGAACTCAGAATTAATGTCAACTGTAGTTTAATTATAGAAACTTTGTTTTGTAAATTGTTTAAACTTTTTGTTTAAAATGTTTTTGAAGTGAAAACAAAAGTTTTTCTCGGAAATTTTAAAAATCAGAGAGCTATTTAGTGAGGGTTGTTTTCTTTCTCTTTTTTTCCTTTCCAAATGCTGGAGGAACAATAAAACATTGAGCAATAGACACATTTCACCTTGAAGACTATTATGTTAAAAGCTATATTATTTGTTCTTTCTTCCCTGCCCCTCTTTTAATCAAATATGTCTTCCAGGAGGTATTTATTGTTACATATTGTAATTTTAGGACATTTATTTGTAAACAAAATGTATAGGGAAGTATTTTTGTTAATTGTAAAGCTGTATGTGTAAGGGATACTATGTCTTTGAAATTGTGTTACTTTCCATTAAATCTTGAAAATAAATTAGATTTGATCAGTGGTAGTTTTCACTATTTTATTCATCTTTTTCCCAATATAGTGAGCACCTTGTTTGGAATGCCGTTAGCATTTGAAGTCATGTTTTGGTGGTCAGTGTCTTTTCCTTGGCCTTTAGAGGAGTAAGTCATCAAGCTGCTGTCTTTGGAAGGCACCATCTCAGAGATACTACTTGAAGAATTTTTGGTGTTCTTTGAAATGTTGCTTTTATATTCGAGATGTTATTTTTGAATTTATGGTTTTTTTTCAAGTCTAAATATACCTATGCATTTCAAAATGAATGTTCATGGGTATGATTTTTGAAAAATTCTATTTAAATATCTTTTAAATAGTGTTAACATGGTGTGGGGTTAAATGCATTTGTTTGGAGGACTTTAATTTTTGTTTGTGAAAATTATGTTGTTTCTAAATCCTGTTTTTAATTAGGTTTGTTAAATTTTCAAATACCCGTTGTCATTTAAAAAAACTTAATTCACTAGTGAGCATGAGAATTGTTTTAATTTCAACCTTTTCTTTTTTTAAAAATAGGACTGGATTCAGCATCAAAATACTTCCACCCATATTGAGAGTTGTCGGCAGTTACGTCAACAGTAAGAACATTTTCTTTCGTTTTTGTTTTTTTGTTTTTTGTTTTTTTTATAAGCAGCAGAGTTAGAAGAAAATAGCCTATGATGACATGTTACTATTAAATATTTTTAGTGTGATAATTTGTTAAAAATACTTTAACAAATGTTAAAGTATTTAACATTTAATACTTAATAATAAATGTTAAAAATAATCCTAGGGAAGTATGTTTAATTTTCCAAAAGGAGAGTGCCACGTGGTCTTCCACTAACTTAATCTGTGTCTCTTTCCTAACTTAATCCCCAATAGGTAATTACAAAAAAAAAAAATTAATTGATTTTTTCCTTGTTTGTTTGCCTTTCCCACAATGGTTGAAGACAGGTATCATTCTTTCTGTTATCTTGCCCGTTTTTTCTATGGAGATGTGAATGCAGATTTCAGCTTACTACCTTATAAACAACACTTGAAGCACACAATAACAAATAAAACTACTTTACCTTTTCCAAGGGTTTTGACTTCACTTACTTTTCTGAAAGAGAATTTGTTGACCATCTGGTTTTTTTGTTTTTGGTGGGTGCAATGAATTTTATTGATATTCAAGGGGGTAGGACTTCCTAAGTCACTCTCCTTGTTTTTGTTGTTGTTTTCTTTCTTTTTTTTCTTTGTAGTAAGGAGGAGAGCCTGCTTTTGGTCCCGGCCACCCGGCTCCCTACCGCATGGCTAGCTTAAGCCCCGAAATAACCACATGGAAATTGTATTAATTAAATTATTGCCTGGCCCATTATATCTAGCCTCTTCTTGGCCAACTCTCACTCTTGATCTAATCCATTTCTATTAATCTGTGTTCACCACAAGGTCGTGGCTTCCTGGGAAAGCTAACCAGCATCAGTCTCAGGCAGGAGAACCATAGCGTCTGCCACACTGCCTTCTTCCTCCCAGCATTCTGTTCTGTCTACTCCACCCACCTAAGGGCTGCCCTATCAAAAGGCCAAGGCAGTCTCTTTATTCAACCAGTGAAAGCAACACACAAACAGAAGGACCTCCTACACCATTTCTTTTTTGGTTTCTGAGACAGGGTTTCTCTGTAGCTTTGGAGCCTGTCCTGGAACTAGCTCTTGTAGACCAGGCTGGCCTTGAACTCACAGAGTGCTGGGATTAAAGGCATCACTGCCCGGCTACTCCCCTTGTTTTGAGGATCTGGGATGGAAACTGAGGATAGATTGCTCAAGGTTTAAGGCCGAGTTGGGACAGGAACTCCTCAGCATCTGAGGCCCTCTCTCTTCTTCTCATTTGTTCTTGTTGGGGTAGCTGGTCCAGGTTGTCTTAGTTATTGTTCTATTGCTCTAAAGAGATACCATGTCCAAGAAAGCATTTGATTGAGGACTTGCTTACAGTTTTATAGAGTTAGTCTATGATCATCACAGTGGGAAGCAGATAGGCATGACAGTAGAACAGTAGCTGAGAGCTTTTACATCCTGATCCATTGGCAGAGGGTGGGAATGGGACAGGGGAGAGAGAAGAGGGACAGAGACAAACTGGGCCTGGTGTGGGTACTTGAAACTTCAAAGCCCACTCCCAGTGTCATACCTCCTCCAACAAGGCCACTTCTACTCCAGTGGCCACACCTCTTACTTTTCCCCAAACAATTCTACTAACTGGGGACCAAATATTTAAACACAAGAGCCTATGTGGCCTATTCTCATTCAAACCACCACATAGAGCTTCTTACTCCCTAGAAGCCATGTAGGCCATGAAGTCAACTGCCCTGTTGCCATAGCCACCACATTCATTGTCATACCAGGAAATTCGCTTGACAAAGTTGTTAAAAGCAATGCCACTTTCAGCATCAAAGATGAAAGAGTGGGTGTCGCAGCTAAAGTTGCGGTAGACAAGATAACCTGGTCCTTAGAATAGCCCAGGATGCCCTTTAGTGGGCCCTTCAATGCCTGCTTTACTATCTTTAGGTTATTGTACTAGCTATTATCTCTAGGTGGCATGTCAAATCCATCAAGAATCATTGTAGATAAGAACATGAAATACCATGCCAGTGAACTTTTTGTTCGGCTCTGGGATGACCTTGGCAATGCCAGTGGATATAGGGATACTGTTCTGGCCATCATCCCACAGCTTCCCAGAAGGGCCATCTACAGTCTTCTGAGCGGCAGTGATGGCATAAACTATGGTCACAAGTCCTTCAATAATGCCAGCATGGGTGTAGATGACCTTGGCCAGGGGTCTAAGCAGTTGGTGGGGCAAACAGCATTGTTGACAATCTTGAGTGAGTTGTCATACTCCTTGCAGTTCATGTCCATCACAAACATGGCATCAGCTGAAGGGGCAGAGATCATCATCTTTTTTGACTCTACCCCACAAGTGGGCCTTCTCCATAGTGGCAAAGGCACCAGTACTCTATAACAAGCTTGGCACTAGCATCACCCCTTTGATTCTAGTGGAATCTCACTTCTAGAAGATGGAGATGGTCTTCCCATTGATGACAAGTTTTCCCAGTCTCAGCCTTGACTGTGCTGTGAAACTCGTAGTGGGTAGAGTCATTTTGGAACATGTAGAATGTTTAGTTGAGGTCAATAAAGGGTCATTGATGGCAACAATATCAACTTTGTCAAATTTGAAGGTAGCTCTGTTGACCAGGCATCCAGTACCGCTGTATGTTCCCTCTGATCTCTGCCACTTTGTCTCAGGGAGCAGCAGAGAGTCCATTTTGTACCTTTTGTCTTTCTGCTGAGATTGAATTCTTGAATGTTAGTAATTTAATGTAATCACTATGTCCAATTAGGTTACAGATGATAAATTTGAGGATGAAGATGCAGGCTTTCTTAACCTTTTCTGATACTCCTATTCCTGCTACCTCTTTTTCTCCCTGATTTTTTTATTCTTATATTGTTTTTTCTTTTTCTGTTTAAGTATTAGCAAGCATAAGAATCTATTCTCAGACCCCCCTGTTTATACATCTACCCTGTGTTACTTTCACACATAAGGGTATAGCTATGACTTCTTTATGTTTAATTTCTAAATATCTCAGTCTTTATCTTTCCCCTTAATTCCAGATACTCATTTATAACTATTCTTGAAACACTCCCTTACTATCTTTGCTTTAGAAATGTTCATGAGGAGGCCAACTAGATGGTTTGTTGGCAATGGTGCTTAATGGTGCTTGCCATGCTAGCCAAATAACCTGAACTCAATCCCTGACAGCCATGTAAAGGTAGAAAGGTATAAAGAGACTCAACAAAGTTCTCTGACCATATGTGTACAATGGCATACACAGCTGCACACATACTCATACAGTAATTTTTTAATTGAAAAAAAATAAATGTTCATGAACTCCCATTGCTTTTTTTTGGGGGGGGGGTTCGAGACAGGGTTTCTCTGTGTAGCCTGGCTGTTCTGAAACTTGTTTGTAGACCAGGCTGGCCTCGTACTCACTCAGATCCACCTGTCTTTGCCTCTCAATTGTTGGGGTTAAGGGCTTGTGCCACCACTACCCAGCCACTTTTTATTTTTGTGCAAACTTATAACCTGATTTCAGGGGCCTTCCTAATTTGTTTCTTCCTCTAGTACAGTGATTCTCAACCTTTGGGCCTCAACATCTTTGGAGTTTGAATGACCCTTTCTGGTTTTTTTTGTTTTGTTTTGTTTTAGTTTTTCAAGACAGGGTTTCTCTGTAGCTTTATAGCCTGTCCTGGAACTAGCTCTTGTAGACCAGGCTGGCCTCAAACTCAAGAGATCCGCCTGCCTCTGCCTCCCGAGTGCTGGGATTAAAGGCGTGCGTCACCACCACCTGGCTTGAATGACCCTTTCACAGGGGTCACCTAAGACCATCAGAAAAGACAGATATTTACATTGCAACTCATAACAACAAAATTACAGTTATGAAGTATTAATGAAAGTAGTTTTATGGTTAGAAGTCACTACAACATGAGGAACTATCTTAAAGGGTCTTAATATTAGGAAGGTTGAGAACCACTGTTCTAAAGAAACCATTCTAGATTGTTTCCTTTTTATTATGCCCTCCATTTCTTCTGTGCTGCAGCAACCACTTCCTGGAGTAGAACCATTTAGGGTTTGCCTCCAGGTTCTTCTTTGTTCTACCATGTTAGCTGTAACCAAGACCAGGCCTGTTAATAGATTTTCTATTTCTTTTTGAGACAAGTTCTTACCAGCCCCGGCTGGCCTGGGACTTGCTTATGTAAACCAGGATTGTCTGGAACCCACAGAGATAATGTCTGCCTCTGCCTCTCCAGTGCCAAGATCATCAATACATTTTTAAAGGGCTACTTGAAGAAAAGCAATATTTTCTTTCAGTTTCTCTTTCTGACATATATTTTCCCAGATACTGCTGGATATAACTTAAAAGCGTATGATACAATTTGTATTCTATGTGTTCCAACAGAAAGTGTGAAAATGCTTGGAGTTTTGTTTTTAAATTATGTATATGTATGTGTCTGTATGTGGGTATGTGCATTTGAGTATAGGTACCTATTAGACCAGAAACATCAGATCCTCCTGAAAGACTTGGAGGTGGCTATGAGCCACCTGATGTGGATGCTTCTCTTCAAGAGCAGGATGTCTTCTTAACTTTGAAAAGCCATCTTTTTTAGCCTTCTTCCAGAATTTTGCAAAATTTTGAGATACTTGTCTCTGTCTTCCCCTGTATGTATGGAGAAGGTATGCAATGGAGGAGTGCATTTGTGTGTGTTGACCAGAGGTCAACGTTGGATGTTGATCCTTATGAGTCTCATAGTTATGTTAGGCTGGCTGGCTCATGAGCACAAGGTATCTGCAGATCTTTATGTTCTCAGCTTTGATATCAAAAATACACAGCTTATAATGCCTAGCCTTTTATATGAGTTTGTAGTTCAAACTCTGGTCTTTACAGATTGAGCTATCCTCTTAGCCAGTGTCTTATGTAAACTAGTGATTCCCAACCTCTTAATGTTGCAGCCCTTAATACAGTTCTTCATGTTATGATTCCCCAACCACAAGATATTTTCGTTGCTTCTTTATAACTGTAATTTTGCTACTGTTATGAATTGCAATGTAAATATCTGTTATGTGACCCCAGTGAAAGGGTAGTTCAACATGCAAAGGGGTCTCAACCCACATGAGAAATGCTAATAACGTATGGGCAAAGGTGGTGCCCACCTTTAATCCTAGCACTCTGAAGGTGGATCTCTGAGTTTAAGGCCAGCCTGCCTGGTCTATAGAGCTAGTTCCAGGACAGCTAAGGCTTCAAAGAGAAACCATGTCAGCTATAACCCTATCTTAAATGAAAAGAAAAGGAAAGAAGGAAAGAAAGAAAGAAAGAAAGAAAGAAAGAAAGAAAGAAAGAAAGAAAGAAAGAAAGGGAAGAAGAAATGCTAATATGCATGAAGATGATCTTGAACTTTCTCTTCTTTTTTTGGTTTTTTGAGACAGGGTTTTGCTGTAGTTTTGGATCCTCTCTTTATCCTTTTTCTGCCTCCCAAGTGCTGGGAAAGCAGGCATGAATCACCATGCCTAGAATCTCTCTTCTCTATTCTTTGCTTCTTTACTTACCCCTACCTAGACTAATATTTTATACCTTAAAAGACTTTTGTGTATACTATTTATTTGACTTTTAAAATTGAGGTCTTTAAACAAAAATTGAAGTCTTGGTGAATGTTTTTCTGATGTATCTACTAGCGTGGCACCTTGATCAGATGTTGAATTAGACATAAAAACATTATTATCAAGAAAACTTTTTTTTTTAAGGCCGTTGTTTCTCTGTGTAGCCCTGACTGTCCGGAAAGTCACTGTAGACAAGTCTAGGCCAGCCTTGAATTTATAGAGATCTGCCTGCCTCTTCCTTCTGAGTGCTGGGATTAAAAGCGTGTGTCGCTACTAGCTGGCCATATTTCAACTTTTTTTTTGGTTTTTTTTTTTTGTTTTTTGAGACAGGGTTTCTTTGTAGCCTTGGAACCTGTCCTGGAACTAGCTCTTGTAGACCACGCTGGCCTCGAACTCACAGAGATCCGCCTGCCTCTGCCTCCCGAGTGCTAGGTTAAAGGCATGCACCACCACCGCCCAGCTACTTTTTAAATTGTATATAAGCTTAAGTTTGAGCAGTTCTGACACAGTTCAGGTAAAGATTAATTGAGTATTAATTAGATAATTAATTTTATTAATTAAATGATTAAAAGATTATTATTGCTTGAACTGTCATTAATAGTGTTTATTTTTCAAATAGATACCCTGATTGGAACCCTGAGATCCTTCCATCTAGAAGGTAATTTTTTTTTTAATAGTATTAATTATTACAACTTTGTTTCCTTTTAAAAGTAAACAGTAAATTTTTTTAAAGTTGTTTTGGAATTTTCCTAATTTTATCATGTTAGGTTTTGTTGTAGACAGAGTCCTGGCCAGCCTAGAACTCTATATAGAACAGGCTGGTCTTGAACTCAGAGAGATCCACCCATCTCTGCCTCTCAAGTGATAGGATTAAAGATTTATGCCACCATACCCTGCTATTGTTTTTATTTTTATACAATTGGCACATGCAAAAATTGATGAGTCTTTTTATTTCAGCTTAAATGTGCTTTCTTCTATGGACTTCACTTTAGTCTTGATTTTTTTTTTCTTTTTTTTTTTTTTTTTTGGTTTTTTTGAGACAGGGTTTCTCTGTGTAGCCCTGGCTGTCCTGGAACTAGCTCTTGTAGACCAGGCTAGCCTCAGACTCACAGAGATCCACCTTCCTCTGCCTCCCGAGTGCTGGGATTAAAGGCGTGAGCCACCACCGCCCGACTTAGTCTTGATATTTTATTTTTGATCCTATTATTTTGTGTTTGTCGGTACATAATTATTAATATATAAATAGCTTGAATACTGAGAATTATCTTACTTAGTTCTGAGTTCTTTAGAATCTGTACACAAATGTACAGAAGTCAGTGAAATATGTTTAGATGGCATCATGTTTCAGGGAAAAGTCATTGAAAAACAGTTTCTATAAATAATTTTCTGCTGGGTGGTGGTAACCCACACCTTAATCCCAGCACTTGTGAGGCAGAGGCAGGTGGATCTCTGTGAGTTCGAAGCCAGCCTGGTCTACAGAGTGAGTTCAGGACAGCCAGGGCTGCATAGTGAAACCCTGTTTTGAAAAACAAACACAAATTCCTAAATTCTTTACATAACTTAAAATAGTGGCAAAATAACTGATACTTAAGAGAGGATAAAAATACTCTAATGAAAGCTAGAAAGAAGAGGGTTCTAGCAAACTGAAGGTTAATCATCTATCTGTTCAGATTACTTTTTCTCTTCTCGTAAGGGTAGATACATTTTTCATTCATTTATTTTGTGTATGTTTGTGTGTGTTCATATGCACATATGTGTCTGACATGTGCATGGCACTTGTGGATGTCAGAGAACAACTTTCCAGAATTGGTTTTCTGCAATCTTGAAGGGTCTGGAGATCAAACTCAGGTTGTCAGGTCTGCTTGCAAAAAGCATCTTTACCCAGTGAGCTGGTTTGCTAGCCCAGTAACTTCTTTTAAATAAACTAATTCTGAGCCAGGCATGGTGGTTCACACCTATAATCCCAGCATTTAGGAGACTGAGACCTAGAATTGCCACAAGTTTAGAGTTAGTCTGGATGGGCTACATACTGAGAGCCTGTCTCTAAAAGAAAAGTGAACAAACAAACAAGAAAATACAATGAAAGGTCTGGGGAAATTGCTAAGTGGTTAAAACACTTAACTGCTCTTGTCGAGGACCTGAGTTCACTTCTGGCACTCATGTGGAATAGCTCACAACAATGTGTAATTCCATCTCTAAAGGATTTGGTGGGCACCTGGACACAAATGCACACTCTCACACACTTACAAATAATAAGTAATAAAAATAAATGTTTGTTTAAAAAGCTGCTTCTGTTATTTAATATAGCTTAAATCTGCATTGAATTGCTGAATCTTGTTTCTGTTTTCTCCTCTCTAGAAATGAGAGCAATAGGAAAGAAAATGAAACTCCAAGAAGACGTTCTCATTCTCATTCCCCCAGTCCCAGGCATTCTAGGCGATCAAGCTCAAGTCACAGATACCATCGATCTCGAAGTCCAGCTCGTTATAGATATAGACCAAGGAGTCGAAGTCCAAGAATTTGCCATAGTTTCATTTCTAAATACAGATCCAGATCTAGATCCCGTTCTCCATATCGAAGTCGAAATCTCGTTAGAAGAAGCCCAAAGTCCTACCGGTCAGTTAGCCCTGAAAGGACATCAAGAAGATCAGTGAGATCAGGTACAGTAATGATCCTGATACTGTCCTTTTGATTGGAATTTTAGAAATGAACGGTTGTATTTTATTTAATTTTAAAGTTGCTGTGTGAAATTGGACTCACATTTGAGAGTTGACACGATGTATGGAAAGTTTAATTTATCCGCATCCATTTTAAGAATCAAGGACCAAGCTGGGTGATGGTGGTGCATGCCTTTAATCCCAGTACTGGGGAGGCAGAGGCAGGTGAATCTCTGTGAGTTCAAGGCCAGCCTGGTCTTCAGAGCATATACCAGAACAGCCAGGGTAATATAGAGAAACTCTATCTCAAAAACAAAAAAATGAATAAAAAATAATAACTAAGGACCAAAGATAAACTGGGTGGCATACATCTGTAATTCCAGCAAATTGGGAGGCTGAGATGGAAGATCAAGATTTCAAGGTTATTCTCAGCAACATATAGTAAGTTTGAGGACAATCTTATATTTTGAATAATTGTCTCTTGATTACTTAATAATTGTTTAATGACCTTTCTAAAAGCTCATTTGTTAAAATACATACATATACACATACATACACACATAGCCTATAATGAAAGAAGCCATTGTTCATGTTAAAGTAGTACTTTGAGCATGTCTTCATTTATACTCTATATTTTAAGAAATTGAATGGAAATGGAAATAATTAAAAAGTATAAGCTGGCTAATAGTATAGTTCAAAACCCTAAGTCTCCCATAGGGTTGTGTGAGTTCTTTTCCTCTTCCAAGAACATACTTGTGTCCTAGTTGACTTTCCTTGTACTTTGAACCAAAGTTGTGCATCCACCATACATATTGGGTACAGAAGCAGGGATAGGTGTCTTTCAAGTTCATGTTTACATGTTTAGAAAAATGTGGAACAATAGTAGTCATTTATGCTTTTGATAAGTAGTTAATTTTTATAAAATATATAAATATATAAGTTTATTAATAAATAATTTAGCAGTTTTTAAATTCTATTAAATAAAAAGAATATAACAAAAAAATATACACTGGCTTCCTGAGTTTGCCAAGGGATTCTACATCTGAAACTTTGAGGACTGTTGACATAAGGAAAATTAACTGAACAAAGGAACTGCTGCATATAGAGCTTAAAGAATGAGTAGTTGAAGACTTAGAACTGTGTGCATGTGTGCCCATGTGCAGCATGTATGTAGTATGTGTTCTCTACTAAGCTTGAGAATGGCTCTGTAATCTTAATCATATTACTCGTAGTGTCTTGAAATGGTTCAAGTTTCTTATTTTTTTAAAATCATTTACTAGATTGTATAGTATGGTTTTATGAACATTGTCTTGTAACATAAATCTTTCATTAAATAAATGTTTACTTAATAAATGATTGAATAAATAAATGACATCCTCTTGGAAATAAAATCCGAAAAGATGAGACAAAAGGACTGGGTTGTCATAAGAGTGCTATGTGCCTTTCACTTCCTTTTAATTTATATATATGAATATATGGTTTCTTTTAATCAGATAGAAAAAAGGCAGTAGAAGATGGGGGACAACGTTCTGTACATGGAACAGAAGTTAATAAACAGAAAAGCATAGAAGCAGTTGATAAAGGATTCTTACCAGCCCAAAAGCCTAAACTTGCCAGTGGAACAAAGCCATCAGTGAAATCTGTAAGTTCTATGAAGAGTGACTCACATTTAGGAGAACCTGCTGCTCACAAGTCTAGGACTCTTGAAGATGACACCTTACCAGAAGGTAAACAGGTGTCTGGTAAAGGTGCTTTTATCCAGCGAAAGGTCAGTAATTTTTTTGTGGATTAGCGCAAGTATACCTGCGTTTGTTACTATGAAAAGCAGAAAATAAAATTGGATCTTTGGAGTCACATTTCCAATAAATTTTAAATAAATATTTGTTAAATTACTTTGATGAGAGATAATTTTTTTTCTTATGACTGATAAAAGCCTAATAATTCAGTCTTGTAGTTTAGGAGTGTCAGTGTTAGTGTTTTATGTAGCTAGGAATACCAGATGTTTAGTGTTTAAAGTGCCCAAAGAAGTCGTAGTCAGGGTAGTAGCATGCTCCTTTAGTGTAGTAAGGCATACTGAGGCAGGAGGCTTTTTACAGACACTGTCTCTGAATAGAAACATACACTGTGATGTATTGATGAAGCTTTTTGTTAGCTTCAGAAGTTATATGACTGGTGAAATGAGTGTTATCATCATTAATGAGTCTTAATAATTTTTATCAGCTAGAAATGTGAGAATTGATCATTTATGTTTATACATTCTATGTAGTGGTGTAGTTTTTTAGTCCTGGTTTACTGGTGTATTTTGATTATAACCTACTTGTTACTATATTGAGATACTGTTTTATTGTATATTTTGTTGAATTACTGTTTATTTAACAGTAATTTAGATCTTATTTAGATCTGAACTATCATTATGACTCTAATAAGCCTAATATTTTTATGGTGTTATACTATATACTTTGAAATTATCCAAATATATTGAAAACCTTCAACAATTGTATTCTTTATTCTAAAAGGTTATATTTTAATTGTTAACCTTAAAACAATCAATATGTAATTGCAGAAGTTTGAGATCATTAGGAAGGAATATTGAGTATAGGGAAAATTTTTAATTAATCTGGTAAGATTTTGAGTCAGGACTTCTTGACAGAATTTTCTAAAAGTTTTCCTTTTTTAGTTGATTTTTGGTAAATTTGGTATTATAGTATATGTAGTCTGATTATATATACTACATATGTTATATATAATATACCTCTTTTTCTTTTTGCTTTTTTTTTTGGTTTCGTTTTGTTTTGAGACAGATTCTCATTATGTAACTCTGTTCTGGAACACACTATATAGATCAGGCTGTCCTGGAACTCACAGAGGTCTGCCTTCCTCTGCCTCCTGAGTGCTGAAATTAAAGACGTGTACTACTCTGCCTTGTTTCTTTATTTTTTATTTTAAATAAACATTGAACAATAGACATTTTTATTATGAGTTACAGATGATGACTTATTCACCTTTCTGAGCTTTGATCTTCCTCAGAAAGAATGCAAGCTCCTTGTCCTCTAGCTTATAACCATATACTGCCACTCTGGCCCAGTTTTGGGACAGTGCAGACAAGCAGCTTGCCCTGCATTTTTATTTTAAAAGACAGTATCTAGCTTTAATGTCCATATTCATCTTAATCGTTGATATCCTCTTTTCATCCTTCCAAGTGCTGACATTAGAAGTGTGTGCCATCATATCTGGCATGCATGGGGCCTAGCCTTTGAATTACTGGAATGTAGAATGAACAAAGCTATAATGTCTGTAAGAGATCCATAAAGATACTAAGATGAGTAGTAGAAATTATATGTGGAGTTATGATTACTGTACCTTGTAGCTTACGTGTTTTTAATTTTCTTTCATTCCAGATTCGGCCTAGGAAAGATCTGTCTTTGAGTTCCAATTCAATTCTTCTTGTATCTGAACTTCCAGAGGATGGCTTTACTGAGGAAGATATTAGAAAAGCATTTCATCCATTTGGGAACATTAACGATATCCTTCTTGTTCCTTGTAGAAATGAGGTGAGTCATCTATTGTTTGTGAAAATTCAGGCGGACTTGTTGCTTTTGTGATGATGTTGGTATTGTAGCTGCTTGTGCTGTTTATATCATTGTTCACTGACGGTTAACATAAATGTTCCTCAGTATTTGTATTGACAGAAGACTCCCAAGAAAGACCAAGGTTCCAGGGAATAGACATGTTTATACAATAAAGGGCCAGATAATAATTATTTGAAGTTTTATAGGCTGGTCATAGGGTCTTAGGTATTTTGCCATTGAGGTATAGAAGGTAGGTATGGATATGTAAATGAGTAAAAAATAAACATGATTTTAGGTACACAAGTTACATAAAATAAATGGTTTCCTTTGTACAGTTAGTATTGTTTACATGTATGCTGTATTCCTAATAAAATTTGTGAATTGTAGACCAACCCTAGATTAAGAGTAAAAGATTCTTGTGAGTTGAGACAAAGAGAAGACATGGTAATTGCTTTTAAGCAGGAGGCTTTAAAAGTTTTGGGCTTGGGGTTGGTGATTTAGCTCAGTGATAGAGTGTTTGCTAGGCTCTGGGATTGGTCCTCAGCTCAACATGTCCCACCTATACTCATGCATGCAATCTTAATTAAATGCCATGGACTACAAAACAATGAAATGAGCATAAGGAAAAGACTTATTAAGGAGGTGAAGGGAGAGCATAAGATCCTGATGATCATGTCAGATGTGATACCTAGAGATCAAAACTGAGTCTCATTTCACTAGATAAAACTTTCACTGACCCAGGATATTTCTTAGAGATTTCTATGGAAACTAAAAGCCAGTAATTTATTCTACATTTCTTTCAGTTTTTAAAAGTATATCTTTATTTGTATGGGTATTTTTGTCTACATGTAGTCTGTATATCACATGTATGTATGGTACCTGCAGCAAGTACCAGTATCTAAACCTAGATTCTCTGGAAAAGCATCCAGTGTTCTTAACTGCTGAACCATCATCTCTCCAGCCCCATTCCTCATTTCTTATCACTTAGGATTATTTGGTCAGTGTGGATGAATCTTCAGTAAAAATAGCTAGCATTTGTTTGGTAGTTCCCAACCTTTGTGAAAAAAAAGTGTGTGTGTGTGTGTGTGTGTGTGTGTGTGTGTGGTGTTGTTGTTCTGTTTTTAAATCTAACTTAAAGCAAGCTAAGCCAGATCTTGCCTACCCTTCTGTTGTTCAGTTAGACATGCCTTCCCCTTCCTATTCCAGGAGCCTGCCATGTACTCATCCCTTATCTTGGTAATGGATAATCCCTTAACTTGGAAGTTATATAAAGTTAAATATGTATTGTGTGTGAAACATCAAATTATAGGTTAGCAAAACAAACCATAAAAAGCCACCAGTTCTTGAGATAACCTCATAGTTTTATGTTTCACAGAGAAGTATTAAGTCCTTTTTAAAATGCAGAGACATAAGTAAGGTGAGGTGGCATATGGGATGCTAGGACAATAGGGTAAGAATTTGAAGGACAGTCTGGGATACATAGAAATTCAAGACCAGCCTGGATGAGACCTTGTCTCAAACATTTTTGAATATAAATAAAATGGATCTTTTAAACATAGGGGTTTTTTATTCATTGTCAAAAATTTTATTTTAGGCTTACTTGGAGATGGAGTTTAAAAAAGCAGTTACGGCAGTCATGAGGCACACTGAAACAATTCCTCTTGAAATAAAAGGAAAAGTTGTGAAAGTATGTGTTCCAGGAAGGAAAAAAGCACAGGTAAATTAAATTTAGATGTTTTTGTTACTTTAACATTTTAAATGTATGGGACATGTGTAGAAAATACATAAATCTTGGTCCAAAAGATTTAGAACTTTGTTTGTTTGTTTTTTGAGATAGGGTTTCTCTGTGTTATAGTCCTAGCTGTCCTGGAACTAGCTCTTGTAGACCACGTTGGCCTCAAACTCACATAGATCCGCCTGCCTCTGTCTTCTGAGTGCTGGGATTAAAGGCATGTGCCTCTCAGATTAACAATACATATGTACCACCACAACTAGTATAATATTAAGTGATGAGCAACAGACTTAAGGTAATATTGTACCAATTTAACAAACCTGAAACTGCTAGAAATAATATTGAAAGCATTGTAGAAGTCCCTATAACTGGTTTGTTCCAATTCTTAAACCTTCTCCTCTGCCTACAGGTAATCAGTTTCTGGAACCATAATTATGCTTACAAGTTTTGAACTTTACATCAATATAATCTGTTCTGTTATCTGCAGCCTTTTGGTTTCTTTAGTAATATCAATGTTTCAGGGGGCTGGAGCGATGGCTCCTTGGTTAATAAGAGCACAGGCTGTTATTCCAGAGGTCTTAAGTTCAATTTCTACCAGCCGTGTAGTGGCACACAACCATCTGTAGTGGGATCTGATACTCTCTTCTTGAATAAAGGTGTACGTGCAGATAGAACACTCATATACATGAAATAAATAAATAGAAATGTTTGAAAAAGAAGTATAAATGTTTGGGTTTAGTTTTCCTAGACCATTTTTTAATTCTGTAAATGTTCATAGATAATATCTATAGAATTATTTAGAAATTTCCAGTAAGCTTTCTTTGGTTATATATATTAATTTTCTTATTTAGCTTTTTATTTACTATGGAATGCATTTAGAGATTTATAAGCACATATTCCTCAGTAAGTAGTAATTTAACCTTAAAAGTAATTGAGGCTTTCCTCATTCTTTATGACTTCTATGTTGTGTTGGGTGATTATAATGATTATCCTGCTAGTTTCTTTTGGGTGGATACTTGAACTATTCCCCTATCTTTTCATTTCCAAAAGCAAGACTTAGTTAACTCCTTGTGACTTTTATAGACTATCCTTTTCTATTTATGATTGTACACTCCAGAACAGTTGTTGGGTGAAGGATAGAGGTATTAATACATTGCCTGTAGCGTAGCTGCAGTCATTTACACACTTGTGATTTATGAGAGCTGGTATCCTTGTAGCACTGTCTTAATTTCTTCAGTTAAAAAAACTAGTAAGTAAAACATTCTGTAGTATTTTAAAAATAATAATTATTAACACTCCTTTTGAATTTCCTGTATCTTTTCCCATTTTCTATTGACATTTTTATTGATTTTTCTGGAGAATGGAGTATGACTATATAGCCCAGGTTGACCTCAAATTCCTATCCCTCTGCTTCAGCTTCCCTGATGCTGTTACAAGCACATGCAATTTTCTGTGGTGTTTTTATCTTCAGATGACAAGAATTTTTATAGGTGTTTATTACCCGAATATTAATTTAGTATTCTGTAGTCTATCTAGAAAGTATTGTCTTAATTATGTTGCTTGCATGCATATATATGACTTTTTTTAAATTTCCTGTATCCTAGAAATGAGCCAGTAAGATAGCTCAGTGATGCAAGGCACTTGTCATCAAGCATGTTGACCTGAGTTCAATTTCTGGAACCCACATGGTGAAAGGAGAGAAATAAGCAACTTGTAAAAGTTGTCCTATTATCTTCACACATGTATTGTAGAATAGGCATACTCACAGAAGTCACAACAAATAAAATAAATGTAAAAAATATTTTAAATTTACATATACTTGAATATATTTGCATGTATTTTTTCTGTATATTTTACTTTCTCACTTGTCATGTTTTATAAGATCATCTTTGTTCCAGTGCCAAAATATAGTCTGGTTTTTTTTTGCTGTTACTAGTGTATATATATTTTAATATATAATACAATAATATAATATATATGTATATAATACATCATATATATAATACGGTGTGTACCTGTGTGTGTTTTCCTAAATATAATCTGCTCGGTCTATATACTGTTACTCAAATGTTTCAGGACTAACCAATTTGGATACAATTGGTGTACTCTTTCTGGAGTAGGCTGTTTCTTCCACTCTCAGTATTCTTTAGTTACCTGTAGTTCTTTGTCTAGGGTTGAGACCTCGTAAACTTTCCCCTGTTCACTTGAGCATGTCTTTTGGTGTCATCCATCCATGTTTAGGCAGTCATGTTGGTGAGATTTTATGGGTATAGCTTCTGACATTATTAGGAGACATAATCTGACAGCAAATTCCCTATTCTTCTGATTCTTAAATTTTTTCTTCTATTTCCTCTTCTGAAATGTTTCCTGAGCCTTAGTTGGGGTAATGTTTTGTAGCTATATCCACTGAGACTAGTCTCCACAACTCTGCATTTTGCTTGCTTCTGGTTTTCTGTAATGGTTGTGTCCGTTGCAAAAAAGTTTCCTTTCTGAGGGGTGATAGCTGCACTTATCTATGGATATAAGGACAAATGTTTAGATTGTTTTTAGGGATTATGTGGGTGTAGTAAAGTGGTCTTGACTAACAGTTGTTGGCTAGGTTTCCAGTACTAGGCATGGTTTCCACCTTGTTGAGTGGGTTTTAAGTCCAGTTAGAGAACTGATAGTTACTGCCAAGATACGCATGCCACTACTGCACCCTGAGGGTTATTGTGCCAGGATGTTCATTGCTGTCGTTCATAGGCATCATTGCTGGGTAGGACTGTTTTTTGCTCCCCTCCTTTGGAAGCTTGCATGGCGCCCTCTGGTACCTTTTGAGATAGGATTTCGTTTTGTAGCTCTGGTGAGTTTCTGTGTTGACCAGGCTGGCCTCCAGCTCACTGAGATTGGCCTACCTATCCCCTCTGTGACTCTGCACCTCTGCCTCCTGAATGCTGGAATTAAGGGCATACACCACTCTCCCAAGAGGTCATGATACTTTTATTCAAGTAATTCTTAATTTATTCAAGTTTATTCTGAGGGTAAATATTGGTGGTATATATATGCCAATTTTTCGAAGTGAAAAGAAAAGTATGATGTTTTAAGAGACCACATGCAGTATATTGTGTTCTATTATCACCATTAATCTTTTACTCTACCTAATTTATGCATTCAACTGTATGTATAGTGAAAAACTGTATATGGTTTCATATTGTGCACAGTTTCTTCTACTAGAGTTCTTGAAGTGCATTCCACACAAAAAGGCGAGAGACTATTTTAATCCCCCTTCCCCAGTACGATGAAAAGCTTTAAGAGTAGGTAGGAGCAGCAGGTTCAATCTCATTTATGTTGTTGAACAAATGTGGGTATATAGAAAGGGAGGATAAAATCAGAAGCCCTTCTGAAACTGTCATGTAATGACCATAACATGATCACAAATTAAATGAAATATAAGTAGGAAAAGGTAATGAGCATTTAAACTTCCAAGTTTTTAAATGTTTTCATTTTCATTGTTGAACTTTATGCATTTTTTTATATTGTGTAAACTGCCTTTTTTAGTTGGGGGAAAGCTAATTTTTTGTTCTAAATAATACTTCCTTCTTAGAATAAAGAAGTGAAGAAGAAACCTTCAGATTCTAAGAAGTTATCTGCATCTGCTTTAAAGTAAGTGAATCTTTGTTTTCATGTGAAAAATTAATGTATATATATGTTAAGAAATTTTATTTTTTAGGACTATATCTTTAACCACCACAATTATAAAATTGAACATAAACCAGTTTTAGAAATATATAGAAGTTAGAATTATATTTCAATGTTTCTAATTTTTTTTTTCTTTTGAGTAGAAAAGAGACAGATGCTTCCAAAACCATTAAAACTGTTACTTCAGCTTCTTTTGGTAAGTTGTAAAGTGTCTGTATGTGTCTGTGTCTCAGTGTCCATGTGTCCTTGCTTTTAACTTGTTCTGAGGCAGAATCTCTTGTTGCTTGCTCTTTGTGTATTCCAAACTAGCTGACCCTTGAACTTCTGAGGATTCATTCTCCTGTCTGTTTCTTCCTTTTATTTTTGTTGTTTTTGGTTTTTCAAGACAGGGTTTCTCTGTGTAGCTTTGGAGCCTGTCCTGGAACTAATTCTTTAGACCAGGCTGGTCTTGAACTCACAGCCTGCCTCTGCCTCCCGAGTGCTGGGGTTAAAGACGTGAGCCACCATCGACCGGCCTCCTCTCTCTTTCTTCCAGCTTGCCTCAAGCATGATGGGATACAGATGAATGTCTAGTGCATCCAACTTTACATGGGTCCTGGGACCTGAACTCAGGTCCTTATGTTTATAAGGCCGACACACTAAGCCACTCCTTAGACCAAGTTGTTAACTTTTAAAACTCATTCAAATGAATGTAATTTGTCAGTTTACTTTAAACTTCTTGTAAAATGATATTAGGAAGGCATTATTTACTGAGCCTTTAATACAGGTGACCCAGTCACTGTTCCTTTTGGTTTGGTTTGTTTATTTGTTTTAGGGGTGTTTTTTTTGTTTTTGTTTTTGTTTTTTTTGTGACAGGATCTTTCTATATAGCCTTGGCTATCCTGGAACTCACTATGTAGACTAGGCTGACCTGAGACTCTCATAGATCCTCCTGCCTCTGCCTCCCTACTGCTGAGATTAAAGATGTGTGCCACCACACCTGGTTTACAGGAGACTTTTTAATGTGAAAATTTATGTATCTCTCCAAAATTAAAGAAAAGTGAATCAGGCTCTTTCTCACGGTAAAAGATGGTAATCTTTTGTTATCAGGATAGACTGATGAGTTTGTTAGTGTGGAAATAGACGCCACCCAATTCTCAATCAATAATAATGGAACTATTTATATAGCCTTTCTGAAGGAAAGTTTGATAATATTAAATTTTATTAAATGAAAGAAGGGAGAAAAATTTAGAAGTTTGTTTTTTATGCATGTGTGAATACATATGAATGTGCATAAATCTTCTGACAACCCCAGTTCTCATCCTCAGGAATTCTGTCCTCCTTTAGGCAGTGTCAGTCATATGATTTTTTTGGAATATAACTCAGATAATTGTGTTTACAAAGCAAATACATTATCAACTGAACCTCCTCCCATCTCCACCAATACTAAAGTGCATTTTGACTTATCTAAGAATATTTATAAGTAATAACACCCAGAACAGAAGGGATTAGAGGTTGCAATGCTCTTTGAAAATTATTAAGGTTAACTCTTAACCTAAATCTGAATTTTGTTTGTAATGTGTTATTCAAGTACATTTTTCTCATTATTTTAGCCAAAACTGGACGAATAAAGCCATCTACATTCAAAGTGAACAAATTTACAGGTATGTTATTTTTATATTGCCTATTTGTTTCTTGTAATGCTAGGGATTGAATGCACAACTTGGTGTGTTCTAGGCTAATGCTCTGCTTTTGAGCTACACTGCCTATCCTGAAGTATATTTTTATTAGGATTGTAGTCACTAACTAAATTGCTGAAGAATTAATTGGCTTGTATTTTATGTGATAAAGAATTATTAAATATATGTATTAATCTTCGAGATTATAGTCATTTAGTAGTTTTCAGAATGAGATTTAATGCACAGTACTCTAATATTAAATAATAATTTAACTGAAGAAATATTTCTGAGAATGAATATCATAGCTATTTCCCTCCTCTTTCATTGAGGGCTTATTTGCTTTTATATACTAGTTCAAATAAATGCACATATAGTTTTTATAAACTATAGTGTTTAATTTGCTCGAAACAGCATCCCATGTATCCCACACAGGCCCTGAACTTGCCATGTGGTCAAGACTGGCCTTGAATCCAGATCCCCCTACCTCAGCCTCCTGAGTGCTAGAATTACAGGTGTGCACCATCATGCCTGGCTCAGTGTAGTGGGTTTTTAATTAACAATTAAGATTCTTTTCACTTTACCCTGGTATTATTCCTCTCTTCTTCTTTCCCTCCAATTTCTGCTAAGTACAGGTTATGGGAAGGGATATTCAGGGTAGAGAGTAGTATATTAAATCGTCTTCTCTGTGTTAAAAAGAGAAATACCATTGTAATTGACAGATTTGGAATTTTCATGTAGTATTCTGAGGTTTCTGAGATGATAATACATTTTTAGGAAATTTTGAAATTTTGTTATTTAACAAAGAGTTTGATTTAAAGTTTATGGGAGTCACAAATGGTGGTTGCTGGACTGGGAACTAAGCTGCTAGCCATCCCTTAACTCCTGGGGATAAACCTTAGGCATTTTTCCTTAAATTTCTAGCATCCTCATATAAGTGGTAACATGAATTATCTGTGCTAATAGCAGAGTTACCATAAGAAATCTTTTAACTGGCTTACTAAGGATCAGTTTATTTCAGAATAGCAAACTTAAGTGCCAAATTCTAAGGATTGGTGTCATAGTTACCTATTATGGACAGGGATACATTCATACATTCCAAGGCATACAGTTTAAATGTCTGAAATTACAGATAATACTGAACCATATATATTCATATATGTATATTCATATATACTTATACACATACAGTTAAAATTTTGAGACAGGGTCTTACTGTGTATCTCAGGATAGCTTTGATTCCTAAGAAGCCCAAGTTGGCCTCAAAATGCAAGAAGATCAACCTGCCTTTGGCATGTTGAGTGCTGGGATAAAAGGGGTATGCCATACCTGGCTATAATAAAGTTTAATTTATAAATTAGGCACAGTAAGTTTTATGAAGTAGTCTCATACTCTTGATTTTCTTGTTTGTTTTTTGTTTTGTTTTTAAAGAAAGCACTTTATGCCTTCTTGTATGGATGTATGAGTTACAAGGATCACTGTGAGATCTCAAAGGTGTTAATAGAGATGACTGTTAATGACTAATGCGAAGGTGGTGTGCATATGCTTGGCTGTCTGAAGTTGGACATTCCATTTCTCAGAGATCCACCGGCCTCTGCCTCCTGAGTACTGGGATCAAAGGCGTGCACCACCACTGCCTAACTAATCACCACTGCCTTTCTTATAACTAATCACCACTGCCTTTCTTATATCTATGTCTTTTTCTTTTGTTTTAGTTTGTCCTGTCCTTTGGAGCCTGATGGGCTTCTGTGGGAAAACAATTGGTGATAATGATTAAATCCACCAGTATTTATTAGTTCAACAAGGAAGGATAGGGTCCTTTGAATCCCTCACTGATTCATGACTAACGAATGACTGGCCCAATAGATACAATCTCAGCTGCTATGATATAGTGTTTACAGTGGCCATCTCATGTGCTAAAGATATCATATTACAGTCCTTTTTCCTAACTTCTGGCTTTTACATTCTTTGAATATCCTCTTCTACAGTTTGTGTGTGTGTGTGTGTGTGTGTGTGTGTGTGTGTGTGTGTGTGTGAGAGAGAGAGAGAGAGAGAGAGAGAGAGAGAGAGAGAGAGAAAGCGAGCGCTTTAGTGGAGGAGTGTTAAAAATTTCACCACTGCTTATTCTCATCATGTAGTAAAGCCATGAATTTCTGCATTTGCTACAATCCTTTGCAAAGACTAGCTTTTCTGATTAAGACTGAGAGTAGCATTTGTCTATGGTATAAATATTAATATTTAGAATGTTTGGGCCATGTTAGCTACACAATATTTAATTTTCCTTTAGGCCCTAAACCCATCTTAGCCATGAGTTACTGCCCTGGTTTACATAACCAGGTGTGAATTTCCTCACATGGCTGCTCTTATAATAGTCTTGCCACTGTTGCACCCATAGGCACATCTTGCCTTCCAAGATTATATCATAGTTTGTAGGTTTCACAGCTGGTTAAGACTGTTGGTACCTTTCTCTGCAAGCAGTAGTCATAGTACCTTCTGAGTCTGGGGAAACTAACCAGGAAGGACAAACTCTCCAGTTCCAGCTTCAGTTCTCTTATTTCTTGAAGATGAGTGGTGGCTTCGGCTATAGGGTCTTATCATCTAGTTATGGTAGGCAACAAGATGAACCAGCAAAAGCCTGTATATATTATTTGACAATTTTGGAACCTATCCCACATA
The DNA here is from genome assembly GCA_004026605.1 of Ondatra zibethicus. Classification (NCBI taxonomy): domain Eukaryota; kingdom Metazoa; phylum Chordata; class Mammalia; order Rodentia; family Cricetidae; genus Ondatra; species Ondatra zibethicus. The sequence continues at coordinate 102,076 of PVIU01003318.1, read as the reverse complement.
TGGCAGTGGGATTTTTTTTTTTTTTTTAATGATCAACTAGGACTTTCTGTGGCCTTCATAAAATGGATTAAATGGATTTCATTCAAGTGTGATCCAGGGAATCATACATTGAGAGGTTCTCCATAGTTGCTTTTGGAACCAGTGAGAATATGGTATTGCTTTGTGGTTTAACTTTGTACTTTGTATTTCAGCTTCTAGTTGATTCATACAAATAGAGAGACATTTAACTTAAGTCCTACTTTCTAGTAATTGATACTCCTCCCCTAAAGAAATTATTGCTAGGTGTCCCAAAATATGGTAACATTTTATGTTTTGAATAAAATATGTTCTTGTATTGTTTTTAATAAGGTAATTTGGAGATTGACGCTATTTAAGTAAAACAGTTTTGACTATAGCTTTTGTGATTTAGGGAAATCAGCGGGTTCTGTAAAATCTGTGGTTACGGTAGCTGCAAAAGGTAAAGCTTTTATCAAAACAGGTAAGACAACTGAGGGAGAGAGGCTTTACTAAATTTATTTTATGAATTTAAGGAATACGTTATTGAAAGCAAGTTTAGAATTCAATAATTTCTAGTATCTGATAACATCTTGAGGAATTTAGTAGAGTCATTAATATTTAAAATTTACAATATAGGATTCATTGGTACTTTGGTTTTTAACAATATTTACCATTGAAGATACATTTCTGTATTAATATGTATTATGGCTATACAATATATATATATACACATCAGTGTAACTGCATGATTGACAGTAATATAGTCATAGGTTGCTCTAGCATTGTCCCCTTTAAATGGTTTAATCCTTCCTCCCTCCTTCTCTCTTGTTATAACTGTCATTTTTCTACTCCTTTCCACAACTTAAACAGTTTATCTGATGCTTGTTACTTTAAAACAGATTAATTTCCCTGATAATTGAAACGCTATTTAACATAGCTGTTGTACATTGAAAATAGCATGGCCCTATTAACAGTAGTATCTTTTCTAATAGTTTAATTCGAAGAAACCTTTGTAGAAATGTGAAAATACATATTTTTAATTTTATATTTCAATTGAGAAATAAACTTGGGACTAATTTAAAGCCACAAAAATATGTCTCGACTTAAATTTACTTTTAATATTACGTGTAAAAAATTGAAAATAAATAATACGTGTAATAAATTGCTTTTCAGATTAGGTTATTGGTTTCTGATATTTTAATATAAAATATGCTAAACGAGTAGGCCCTTAATCTTAGAATAATGGTTTAATTCTACTTTTAAAAGCAAAATCTGGAAAGAAGTCTCTAGAAGCTAAAAAGTCTGGGATTATCAAAAACAAAGACTCCAATAAACTCGTGACTATACCAGGTAACAATGTGCTATCACTCAGGGGGTTATTTTTTGGATCATCTTGATTTATATTTGAGATATAATTTGAAATTTTTCTTTAAAAGTTCCAAAGGGAGGCCTGGGAGATGTCTCAGTTGTTAAAAAGTTGTTGGGTATGCAAGCATGAAGACCTGTATTTGCCTCCCATTCGACCCATATAAAAGCCAGGCATAGCACACACCTGTAATCCCAGTGCTGGGTTGGGTAATAAAGGGGACAGACAACACAGGCAGATCCTGGAACTCATTAGTCAGCCAGCCTAGCTGAATGGATGAGCTCTAGTATCAGTGAGACCCTATCTCAAAAAAATAAGGTTTGATAACAATGGAGGTAAACACTAGATGTTGATCTCTGGCTTCCATATACATGACACAAGTGCACATGTACCTGCATGCATGCATGCACACACAGAACCACATAGCCTAACAGGAAATATTTTGTTTTCCAAAGAGTGGTTTTACTTTGGTCAGCATTAGAGAACCTGAAGTGATGGTATTACTAGTTTAAATTCTAGTTCAGATTCATTAGTTTGATTATACTAGTATTTTCCTAGAAAATTAAAGTAGTCTGTTTTGTGCAGCAAACTCTGAAATCAAGACTAGTTCAGAAGACAAAGCTGCTGGAAAGAGTGCTAAAGAAACTGCTTCAGGTAGGCCAGTAGAAATTTTATTTTGTACTTTACATTTAAAGTTGAAAGAAAGTATTTGTGGTTATATTTATTATATGTTTGTATATGTGTTGTTTTTTTTTAATACTATGGTCAAATCCTAGGTAAAATTAAATACATGACAATTCAGATTTACATTCTGTTTCTGTATCATTCTGAAGTTTTACTCTCATGAAGAATAACCGAAATGTATTTTTTAAAAGCTGGACAACAAGGCCCTCTAAATCAACTGAGCAAAGCTCATATGAACTCACAGAGACTGAAATAGCAAGCACAGAGTCTGCATGGGTCTGGACCATTTACTCTGTGTGTATATTATAGCTTTCAGTTTAGTGTTTTTTATGGGCCTCCTGAATGTGTGATCTAGTGGGTCTTGTACCTTTTATTGGACTCTTTTCCTTCTGTTGATTTGCCTTGTCCAAACTTCAATGTGATGTTTTTGTTTTATCTTGCTATATTTTATTTTGTTATGCTTGTTGTTATCTCTTAGAAGTCTGTTCTTTTCTAATGAGAGACAGCAAGGGAGTAGATCTGGATGGGAGGTGAGGTGAGGAGGAACTAGAAGGTATAGAAGGAGGGGAAACTGTAATCAGGATATATTGTCTGAGAAAAGAATCTATTTTCAAGAAAGGGGCAGAAGGCTAGTGTCACTTCTATACTGTTTATTATTTATTATGGAATAAAGTAGAATCTTGAAGATCATATAAACTTAAAAATTGTGTTTTCGTTATTTTTTGGTATTAAGGTACTTTGGAGACCTCAGAAAACGAACCAATGAGCAAGGTCAGTTTTTGTATTTTATTTATATAAAATTCTCTTAAGCAACTGTGTTCACTTTGTAGCATGGTAAAAATTCTTAGTCACTTTCAACTCTTTAGATATGGTGTTGGTTTAAAAACTTGAATAAATCTGTGTATTTATGAGATTGCTCTCCTCAGAGAGCATGGTAAGGCAAAATGGATTTGGGGTAGATAACACCTTGTTGGAACTAGAAGAAAGAACTAGAACCTAAGCACATTGGAAATTTGTTTTATTTCACTGGAAGATTTTTGTTGAGACAGACTTTCTTTGTATCCCAGACTGAACTTGAATCTTGCAAGGAATGACCTTGAACTTTAATTTCCCTACTTCAACTTGTTTAGTGTGGGAATTACTGGAGCATTTTACCAAGCCCAGTTTATACATTGTTGAGGATAAAACTCAGGATTTTGAATATGCTTTGCAAGCATTCCACCAACTAAGTTACATCCATAATTTTGAATAAATTTGTGCATTTTTTCTAGCCTTGAGAAAAGATATGTGACTATTTTGAACACCAAGGCTTTTTTGTTTGTACTACATTTTTGAAGAAACAAGTTGACCTTCTGATTTATATAAAGGACACAAAATTTACTTACAAGTTTAATAGTATGCTAAAATGTCATTCAGCTAGATTATTGGTTAGAATTTCAGATTGCTCACATGCTATGCCTAAATTCATTTTTGTCTAATAATCTACTCATTAAGAAATCACTAAATAGTATGTTTTACTTTAAAAAAGGTATTTTAAGCACTGGTATAGGGTCAGTGTAATACAGCATTCCAACAAAACTCTTTAGCAGGAGTCATGCACCAGTACACCTGAGAGACCTGTTGTGTTAGTCACTTGTTTTTCAAAGCTGTGACTCCTAGCAAGTTTTCTTTTCTTTTTGTCACTAAAATCAAAATATACCAAGTTTATCATAGAGGCTTTTTGAATTTTACCAATAGCTACAAAAGAAAAAGCTAGCAATAAAAGAATAAGTTTAGAGAATAAGTAGATTGGGGCAAAATAAAGCAGAAAAGTACTTACTTATGTTATAAGGATCTTATGGTAAGTACTTACTTGTGATATAAGGATTAAGGTAGATTAAATTAAAAATATTGATTAAGAGTAATTGTTGTTCAAGAAGATGAGAAGACACATTGCTTTGGATCTTAGATATACGCATCACATTGCAAGGCACAGGTTTAGTAATGGTATATGAAAGAAGGAGTTGTAGTCAGAGATATGAATGTCAGTTTTAAGATGCTCAACCAAAAGAAGACTGATAGATCTGGACTAGATGACAGATGTTGTATGACTGTAATTATTCTACTAATTTAAAATTGTAAGTTTGTATATTCTAAGGGTGTCTTAGTTACTCTTCCATTGTTGTGAATGAGACATTATGACCAAGTCACCTTATAAAAGAAAGTGTTTAATTGGGGTCATGCTTACAGTTTCAAAGGATTAGTTTGTGATCATGGTGGGAAAAAAATGGCAGTTTGTAGGCAGGCACAGCCCTGACAATAGGCAGAGAAAGTGAGACTGGATCTGGGGTGAACCCCTCCAACAATCATTCTCAAACAGTTCTACTAACTGGGGATCAAACATTCAAATGTATAGGCCTATGGGGCCTTTCTCATTCAAACCACCACACAGGGCATTTAATTTGAGGTTCTAGAGTCTCCTGTTTTATCTGGTTTTTCTCAAGTAGTAAATACAAATTAAATGCTAATCACTTTCTTAATTTGTTTTGAAGGAAATGGAGGAAATGAGTGTGGTTTTTATTTCTAATTTGCCTAGTAAAGGATATTCTACAGAAGAAATTTACAACTTAGCAAAACCATTTGGTAGTTTGAAGGATGTTTTAATTTTATTGTCTCATAAAAAGGTAAGAATTTATGATAACTATTATTTATAAGCACATTTTGGTTAAAACATTGAAATTTAAAAAATAGCAAAGATTTAAGAGACTATTTTTTAAATCTTTATTATTTGTGATTTTTGTTTTGTGTTTTTGAAACAGGTCTTACTCAGGCTAACTACAAACTCAAATTCATGATCCCTCTGTCCCAACCTGCTTTAAATCAACCAACCAGTGTCTGTCTCTCTCATCTGTCCCTGTGGGGGAGGTGTTGGGATTGAACTTAGGGCTAGACACTTTACTGCTAAGCTGTATCCCTAGCCCAGCTAAAGGATTTTTTAAATGAAAAAGCACAGATATCTTTTATTTCAGCATTGTCCTAATTAAGAGTGTGTGTGTGTGTGTGTGTGTGTGTGTGTGTGTGTGTGTGTGTGTGTGTGTGTGTGTGTGTGTGTGTGTGTGTGAGAGAGATTTATTTATTCGGGAGTCTGGGGTGATAACTTAGCAATTAAGAATACTGGTTGCTCTTTTAAGAGGACCCAGGTTTGATTGGATATCAAGCCCACAAGACAGCTTACAACCATCTTTAACTACAGTCCTAGGGAATCTGATACCCTCTTCTGATCTCCAAGGACACTGAAAGTACATGTCACACAGATACACATGCAGGCAAAACACTCAATACACACAAATAATAATTTAACTTTTTAAAAGATTTATTTTTATTTTATGTATGTATGGTTGTTGACATTAGTTTGAGTCTAGAAAGTGGTTAATGTCCATTAAATATCATTGGCAAAATAACAGATTAATAATTACTAATAAAAGTCTGGAGAGATGGCTCAGTGGTTAAGATCACTTACTGTTCTTACAGAGCAGGGACTTAGGTTTAGTTATTCATTCTATTCTACCTGTCTATTCCCAAAAGATCTAATACCCTTTGCTAGCCCACATAGATACCTGCAAGCATATGGTGCATATAAAAACTCATGTAAGTATGCATACATACACATAGATAAATAAAATCTTTTTTTTTAAGTATTGTTTTTTAAAACAGCTCAGCAGAATTTCTGGTTAATAAACAACTTGTGGGAGGTGCTATAATAACCTTACAGGAAGAGAGTTTTCTGGGGGGAAAAAATGTAACCTAAAAGTACTCTTTGGGAGTGGGAAGTCTTATGCCAAGTTGACAGTCACTCAATTTTTAAGAAAAGTGGGATACATGGAGCAGGATCATCAGTGAGTGTGCTTGCCTAACAAAGGAGAGTACAGGTTGAATTATGTGCTGTTTCAAATCAAGTATAATGGTTATATATTCTCCAAGTAGACTAGAGACTGAGTTATACACACTTTTAAAAGAGACAATGGCCAGCATATGGTAATACAGCTTTTCTTGTGTGTGTGTGTGTGTGTGTGTGTGTGTGTGTGTGTGTGTGTAATTCTATATCTTTATTTTTAGTGTATGAATGTTTTGCCAGCATGTATGTCTGTTTGCCACATGTTTGACTGGTCCCTGTGGAGGTCAGAAGAATGCATCAGGTCCTCTGGAACAGGAGTTTACAGGCAGCTGTGAGCCACTGTATGGGTGCTGGGAATCAAACCTGGGTCCTCTGTAAGAGCAACCTGTACTCTTAAGAACTGAACCTTCTCTCCAGCCCCATAACACTTATTTTTAAATGTAGGTTATTTGTAGTTTCAAGGAAGATAAAAATAGAAAACTATGCATTCTTTCACTTTAAAGTTTTTCGTATGATAATAGAGTCAAATGGGAAATTTTGAGCTTTTAAAAATTTCAAATTGATGAGTTTATATTGTAATACCAAAATATGTAATAAACACAGATTTTAATATGTATAAAATCTAAGCCAATAAACCAAGATTATATACCCAGATTTGTTTAGTATTGAGTAGAATTATTAAATTCTTGGAGATATAATACTTCTCTAAAATTATATGGGAAAATACCAGACTCTGCTAAGACCCATGAGAATTGCCTTTTCATGGCCCCAGTTGATATTTGAAATTAGATGGTACTGAACCTTAGGTGTTCTGTATTCTTCACATTTCATGCATATACAGTTTTATTGTCTCTTCCTTGATAATAATGTGTTCCTATCACACACACTGTAATTTGGTAGTTTAAGGTATTAATGCAAAGTTGGCACAAATTTCTTTCTTCAGCTTTACAATCTCAAGGATTTGTGATTATTTCTTGCCATAATTCTTTTACCAAACTCAGCATATGATTATTTTTCTTTTTTAATTTACATTTATTTATTTGTATGTATATATACACATATACATACACACACATATATGAATTGTTCATGCTACAGTATTCACATGCAAGTCAGATGGCAACTTAGAGGAGTAATTTCTCTACTTCCACCAGTGTTAGTCCCAGAGATTGAACTCTGGTGGTTAAGCTTGGCCACAAGGGCCCTCACCCAGAGTACTCACATAGGCCTCATGCGCCCACCCCCCTTAAGTTTCTGTTATGCTCTTTCACTTCTGCCTTTTCACTTACAGGAAGCATCTGTAAAGGCTTATTTTTTGGCACTTATGATTGCTAATATAACTATTATTTTACTTTGTGGCCATAATATAAAATAAAGGTTGCCTGAACATAGGTGCTGCATTTGACCAATTGGTAACAAATTGTTTTTAACTGACTAATGGGCATAAAGTACAGTGTGGACTCACTGGATAATAGGCTCATGGATGTCCCATGCAGAGTAACTGGAAATACCATTATACCAGTAAGAATGACAAGTAATTTAAATCTAAGAAATTATTTATTTAAATGTCTTATTAAATCTTTTAAAAAATAATAAAACAAAATGTCTGTTAATGCTAATTACTGTTGTGGATGCAAAGAATTAAGACGTTTTCTGCATTGAATTTAGTGTCTTATTGTAATTCCGGCATCTCAAGGTGGAAATAAAACCAGGTAGTGTCCAGAATAAGATCCTGTATCAAAAATAAATAAAATACCTGTTCAGTATTGGTTTAGAATATGTTTTGGTTCTCTTCTTAATATTGCCTAGCCACCTATTTCTTACTGTTATGTTAGTCTTAGCCTATGGATTTTGTTGTTTGTATGACTTCGGTTTTCTTACTAAGTCTTTTATTTAAAAAAAAAAAAGAGTCAAGTCTTTTCTGGAAGAATTAATGTTTTTCATTTTTGTAATTTTTATTTTTAAAGGCATATATAGAAATAAACAAAAAATCTGCAGACTCTATGGTAAAATTTTACACTAGCTTCCCAGTATCCATGGATGGAAATCAGCTCTCTATAAGTATGGCTCCTGAGGATATGGACATAAAAGATGAGGTAAATAATAGGTTTAAACCATAATTTTTCCTAGCTCTTACTAAATTGTTAAGATCAAATTTATTTATTTATTTTTTGTTAACTAGTTTCCTTTTTTGGGTCACATACTGTTTTTAGACCACAAAGTATCCTGTTCTTTTAGTGACCACTCAGCCCATGGTTTGAGAGGGAATCCTATTTGAAAATCAACAGTCAAAACAGAATACTGACAGTTGTCTTTAATTTTTCCTCTTCATTTGTCACACTTGGTCACTCAGTAAAGATTGTCTATTTTAAATAATCAAGTTTCCTCCCTGTTTCTCATTGTTTAATCTCTTAAAATAGTCCAAGTAATAGAGTAGCTAGCTCCTCATGCCACCATCAGTTTTGTTTCCATCTAGTACTTCAACCACAAAGTCATGAGACTAACATGAAATTTAAATCTGTTCAAGTTCAGCTGATACATAAACATTTTAGGGTCTGTATTACCTAAAAGCATACAGTATTATTTCATAAAAGCCAGGGGAAATGCAAATTTCCTTTTGCAAAATGCAGAAGCCTTTTCCTGACAGTCACCCTAACTTTCTTGTATTAGTGGGGATTATTATACATGATAATAGTGTTAAAGAAACAGTTTAAGAACCATAGTTCCATTAGATAAAGGCCAAGTTACTTTTCTTCATACAAAACATTTTAAAGTGTCATTTGCCAATTTTGCTATTCTTTTCTTGTGCCATTTTTGGTCTTTTTAATGATAAGTAACTAATTACTACACTGGTTAAGACAGCTTTCACCTTTTACTTTTGAATGTTTGGCTTTTTAGGAAGCTGTCTTTACGAACTTGATTCAAGAAAGTAACCCAGAGGTGAGTTTCATATTTAAATACTTTTGTTGATTTAATTGAAAAAATTGTTTTGTTTTTCTTTTACGAATTAAAACTGTGTTAGCAGTTTTGACACTTAATTGACTGAGAGTATCAGGTTGTCACTCTTCTTGGTAAAAATGAAAAGGGTCTCATAGTCCTTGATATTTACTAATTTCTTTATGCACTGAAATGCATAGTTAGTAGCCATATAGGTGGTGTTCCATTTGAGAATTTTTTATAAACGTAGTAGAAATACAGGTCCCATTTTATTTTACTGTTTTCTTCATTGCTCAGATGTAAAATTAAGACCTTACTGTTGGGCTGGAGGGTCAATTCAATGATAAAGAGCATGTCTTTAGCACACATGAGGCTCAGGGTTCAATCCCCCACCCCTGTTTTCTTCTATATAGTTCTTCTTATTCTTGGAAAAAGCATCACCTAGCCTCTGTAACATTAAATTACTGCTAATCAGTGATTTATGATTTGATACCTATCCTTTCCCCCCCCCACTGTCTCAAAAAAATAAAACCAACAAAATACAGGCAAATATTGATGAAATTTACGACCGATTTGTACATTTTGACAATGTACCTGAAGATGGACTTCAGTGTGTGCTATGTGTTGGGCATCAGTTTGGAAAAGTGGATCGCTATGTGTTCATGAGTAACAAAAACAAGGTAATGAGCCCTGTGTACTTACAGTCTGTAGGTTCTAATTTGGTTTTTTGTGTTGAAGCATCTATAAACATAGTTCAACCAACCACTAGGCAGAAGCATAACAGACTAGGACAATTATTTATGGAATGTGACCAAAAAAAAAAAAAAGATGATCTCTCTCTTTAGCTTTTAAGAAGAAACAAGATTCACAGAGAGAACAATGTAATATAGTACAAAGAGCATTGTCTATGACCATGGCAAAGCTATTTAACCTTATAAAATGAAAGATATGCTATATATTTTTTAATACCTCCTTCTAACTGTAAAATACAGATTTAGATCTGTTTGTCAACTTTATTTTGTGGTTTGGCTTCTGTACTTAAAATTGTTGATGTGTTTATACTTAAAATTTGCCTTCTATATTTAGTACGTATTTCTGTTATATACCTATTAGTCTTCTTTGATGGAGAACAGATTTTCTTGTGTAGCCCATGCTAATATTTAATTTTATTCACTATTACTTCTGCTTCCTGTGTTACTGCGGTTGCAGGTAACACTGCTGTGCCTACTTGAAAAAATTAGATTTTTGTCAATAGAGTATTACTTATAAAGGCAGGACTTAGGGCTTTGTATCAAAGTTATTTTGTTGTTACAAAATAATATATTTCATAATTTATTGCAATTTTGTAATGGTATAATGGTGACTATAGCTGCCTTATAAGAAGCATATATAATTAAGTAACAACTAGCTCCTAATTTTCTTTGGTATCTTTTCAACTAATAAATAGAGCTTGTCTGGCACTCTACGTGACATTCTACATAGGATGGGAAGATAGAGCACAGGTGGTACATAAGCATTTTAACTTTTCAGACTTTACATATTAGTCCCCTGTAGTTGCTTGGCTGGTTTGGTTGGTTAGTTGGTTGGATTTTGTGTGTATGTGTTTTAATTTTTTGTGGATTTTGTGTGCTGCTGTGAGTGTGTGTGTGTGTGTACACCAGAGGAGGATAGAAAACGGTGTTGGATCCCTGGAGCTAGAGTTATAGGTTCATACATGTAACATATATCTGAATGTCTCTTTTTAACGATTGTGCCTAATATTTCTTGGAATGTAAGTGAGTAAATAAATGTTTGGGTCCCCGGTTTCAGTTCTTCTGGGTATACAGTAAAAAGTGGAATTGCTAGATAACATCCTAATTCTATGTGTAAATTTTAAATTCATGCATTCAAAAATATTTTTAAAGGTGATTCTTCAGTTAGAAAGTCCTGAATCTGCTCTGTCAATGTACAATTTTCTGAAACAGTATCCACAAAGCATAGGAGACTATGTGTTGACCTGTACTTTATCTCCAAAGATGGACTCAGAGGTAAGTGGTTTTTTGTTTGTGTGTTTGTTTAATGAACTTTTGTTATTTTAGAAGATCAAGAGGATGAAGCAGGAGAGATGGTTTAGCAGTTAAGAGTATTGGCTGTTCTTGCAGAGGACCTAGGTTTGGTTCTAGTACTCATGTAGTAGCTCGCAACCATTTGTTCCAGGGATCTAGTAGCCGATTTTGACCTCCATCTGCACTGGGCACATACATGGTGTATACACATACACTCAGCCAAAGCACTCATGGTCAAGAGTAAATGTAAGTTATATACATGAGTAAATGTACATGAGTAAATAAGTAAATCAAGAAAAATCAGAAAGCATAAAGAACATTTTCTAAAAACTCCGAAGATATGTTATGAATACAATTTCAAGAGTAGGCTCAGAAAGTAGCCAGGCTTCTGAATTTAGATATTTCTTTATATTGATTATTTTAAAAATTGTTTGACTTTCTTACAGCTTTGAGATTATGAAAAACAGGGTACATGAGACAAATTGGTAATTTTGAAATATGTAACTTTATTCAGATACCAATGTGTAAAGAGACTTGTTATAAGACAGGCAGTGGAGACACATGCTTTTAATCCCAGCACTTAGGAGACAAAGGCAGGTGGATCTCTTTAGTTTTTGATGCACAGAGGGGGCGTGGGAGAGGGAGAGAAAGGGAGGGAGGGAGGGAAGGGGAGAGACATACTTGCTATGTCTACTGTGATTATCTCTAGGAAACAAGGTCTGTTTTTGATCCATTGTTGCTTCATGGAATGGCACGTTTTTGTTTTTTCATTTTATATTTTAGTGTATTGTATAAGAAAACAAAATTTACATATTTGGTTTACATAGTTGCGTAGTAGAATGTATGTAGAAAAACAATAAATATATCTTTAAAAGAAATCAAATTCAGATTTGTGTTTTTCTAATAGTTCCATTGTATTTCAGTAGCGGGTTAAACGATTGGACCTTATATTTAGCATTCATGCTTTTTTGCTAATCTTTCCAAATTCTTGAACTAATTGTGGAAAGATGTGTGTGTGTGTGTGTGTGTGTGTGTGTGTGTGTGTGTGTGTGTGTGTGTGATACATCAAGCAATAAAATATCAAATGGTAAAAAGTGCTGTGAAAACAGATAAGTCAAGATAAAAGGAATTGCAAAGTCAGATACAGTGATGCTTGCAACAATTCCAACACTTAAGAGTATCCTGAGTTCAAGGTTATCCTAAGCCACACAAAACTGTGCCTCAACCCACCCAGCTCTTCAAAAAGACACAGATGAATGGGGAATTGTGTACATTAAATGGTAAATTTAAACCCCAGCAGATGAGTCATTTGGAAGACTTGAAGGAAATAGGAAAGCAAGCTATATGAATATATGAAGATATTCTACACAGAAGGGCAAGCAAAGGCCTTAGGCATATATTCAGTCATTGAAGAATTTCTGGACCAGCAATCTAGCTCGGTAAAGGCACTTTACCCCCAAGCCTGACCACCTGAATTCAATTCCTGAGACATATTTTCATGTAGGTTGTTCTTTTACATTGTTCCTGTACCTCCACTCACGTGCATACACAAACATGCAAAATTCTAAAAGGAAGAATTTCTAAGAGGCATCAGTGATCCTAGTTTGAAAATCGTTCAGTGATTTTTTTTTTATCTGAAAGCTATCGTTTTTGATCTAATGTTTTTAATTAATTCTTTGAGAAATTCTTAAAATGTGTTTTGATCACATTTACTTCTAGTTCCTCTTCTTCATACATTCCAGATTGACTACTACTTTTCCTGCAACCTTGTTCCTTTTTTTTTTTAATATTAGCTTTAATTTTTGAAATAACCCTTTGAGTCTTTTATCTTGATGTTCCATAACATTGCTTTTTTGCAGCGTTCAGATAATATTTAAAAGGATTATTGCTTTAGCATTTCTAGTCTGTATGTGTGTCTGTATCTGTGTCTATGTAAAGGCCAGAGGTAGATGTAATCACTTCTCTACTTTTTTTGACACAGGTTTTCTCACTGAGCTAGAAATCACTGATTGAGTTAGACTGGCTACTCAGCAAGACCCCAAAATCCTGTCTACCCCCAGCACTGAGATTATGAGTATACTTCTGCTCCCAGTTTTTTAAAAATGGATGCTGGGAGTCTGAACTCAATCTCTGTGCTTGCACAATGAGCATGTACCAATTTAGCCATCTGCTCATAACCACTTCTGCATGTTTAAGTAGGGGATATTTGAATTGTTTTCTCTGAAGTTGCCCAGGTTGGTCTTAAGTTCCTGAATTCACAGGATCTACCTGCTCTAGCCTTCCAAGCAGCTAGGATTATAGACCTGCTACACCATGCCCAACTTAATGAGATGGTTTATAAGAAGTTTTTCTTATAAATACAAGTCTTTAAAAGCTAATCTATAAGGAAGATGTGTATGTCGTGTTTGTTGGTTTTATTCTAAGCAAAACATGTTTTCAGGCTTTTAAAATTCACAAAATTCCTTGTTTTTTATAAATAGCTCATTACTTGATATTCTTTGTAACCTAGCAGTAGTTTTTAATGAGAATTTTTTTTTTCTGGAACGCAGTAGTTATGTGGATACAGAAAACTAAAACTAACTCGTTTTCTTTATTTTTAAGAGGTAGCTCCCCATTTTGTTTTTACTTTTGTTACCTATATTTTACCTGAAAATACTGTGTTGGTGGATTCAACAATGAAAATTCACTAGAATAACCTCTAATGAAATGTGAATTATATTGTAGGCTCAAACGGAGAGTGATCCAGAACTAGGAAAAGAAAGGTATGTTGCTTTAAGTTCTTTTCTTCCGTTTTTGTGTATTGTTTAGGTATATCTGATTCTTGAAGTAACTTTTCTCATATACAGAAAGTTCCCATCCTGTTGGACCAAAATTATATCAGGGCCTGTACCTCAAGGACTATAGGACAGCAAAAAGCCTGGTTCAAGTTCAGGGCCTATACTTGGAGGCCTGTAGGACAGAGAAATCCTGGCTTGAGTTTGAGTGAGGATGAGACAGCAAAAACTAGGTAGACGCCCCTCCAATCAGAGGGAGGATTTGGCTGCCTCTCATTGGCTGGAGGTACCCCCACATCACAGGATGTCACTTAACATATATAAGCTGACACAGTAACAAACTGAGTTCCTGCTTTGAATCGACTCCCTATTGCTTCTGATTGTCCTGCATCATGGGGCTGTGGACCGGGCTGATAGCATGCTCACCTTTCCCTGGGGAATAAGGAGGCTCAGGAAGCCTAGCAACTGGCACCCAACATGGGGCAACTGATCCCAGGGCAAAACGGTCTTCAAGGTGAGTGGGACCCGATGATGGATAACGCAGCTTCGGGGGAGGAGACTGGCGAGGAAGAGCAGGAACAGGTTGAAGATCGGGAGAGGTCTAAAGAATCCAATAGTAACCAATTAATCAAAAGAACGGGGAAAAAAGGAGCCAGACAAGAGTAAATATAAAAAATGGGCACAATTTACTGAAGAGCCATTCCAGGGGGAAAGAACACAGCAGGCAGAGGCAAAGACAAAAAAGAAAGTAGATATTGCCTGTGACAAGGAGTAGCTGCCTCCTTATGCCCCCAGCCACCCTGGAAAGGATAAAATGGGAGAGGGGAATGGGACAAAGAAGGGGCTCCATCCTTGCCAGGAGGAAATGAATATACCAGTCTCTTGCAGGGATGTGGGGTGGAATCTCCTGGCGATACTAATGCGCAGGCCTATAAGGCTAAGGTTTACAGACCCCAAGCCTTCCTGGTCAGTGTTGACCCCCCGGCCCTAATCGCCCCCTGGCCAGGTATCCTTGGGAATCTAAAGACCTGAAAGAATTGAGGAAGGCAGTAGCCGAGTATGGCCTCAACTCCCCTTGGGCTATGACCCTCCTTCTGGAGGTAGCCTTCCATTCTTTTGTCCCCAAGGACTGGTATGATCTGGCTAAGGCCACCCTGGGGGGGCGGAATCCCAATATGTTAAATGGACAGCCTTCTTTAAGGAGGTCTTTCACAAAGGGCAGAGTTCAATAGAGCGGCCGACACCCCCCCCCAATTTCCGTCACTTATTCAGTGGTAACCAATACAGGCAAAGGCTTTTCCACTGGGGTCCAACAAGCTAGGATTGTGGTTCTGTATTGGAACCAAGTTAGACAAGCAGGCCTGGAGGCCTGGGCCAAGCTAGAGGAGGGACCCACTGAATCACCTATAGCTGGCATGATACAAAAACCGGGGGAGCCGCTTCTGGACTTTATTGAGAGGAAATTGTACCCCGATGGGCTTAGAGACCAATTTACTAAGCTCCTAGTCTGGGAAGTATGAACCAAGATACTAGGATGGCTAGTGCTGGCCTTAGGGAAGGGTCCATGAGTCAGTGGGTTGTGGCATCGCAGAATGTCGGGACCCAGTCACATACCAACCAGACTCTTGTGGTGGCCCCTCAAGCCCAGACCCAAACTCTAGTCTCTTCTATTACTCAAGTTCTGGCGGCCAGACAGCAAAGGCAAACACCTAGGAAATATTTCTTATGTGGTCAACTGGGGCATTCTAAGAGGGATTGCCCACAAAAGGGCAATAAGACCCAGGTGTGGAAGGGACCCCCTCTGTCTCTCTGCCCTAGCTGCCACAAGGGGTACCATTGGGGCTCAGAATGCTGCTCCAAATTTGGTATAAATGGGAAACCCATCGCAAATCAACCTTTAACCTGGATGGGCAGGGGGGCGTCTTTCAGCCCCCTTAACCAAAGGAAGGAAAGATGCACCTTCAGTTAACTGGGCCATTCCAGTGGTAGAGGGGTTTTGACCCAGTATGACTATGATCTTTGGGGGAAAAAGATTCCAATGCCTGATAGACACAGGAGCTGACAGGATGGTCCTCAGAAAGGAAGAGGTTCCTACCAGCTGGGATCTCATAACCAGGCTACCTATCACAGGGGTTGGGGGAAGGTCTGTGTCCCAAGAAATGGCCAGTTCCATAACTTGGGAGAGGCTGGACAGAGACAATGGAAAATTCAGGCCTCTGATCTTCCTGGAGTTATCTGCAGACCTTCTGAGACAAGATTTGTTAGGCAAATGGATGCTGTTATTACCACTGTCCACCTAGCCTTTTATGATAAAACTGGGTAAGGTGCCATCAGGCAGACCCCCGACACCTGGATTCACCCCCAAAAGTAGAGGCCATTGTCCTCAGGGTCCCCTCCATTAGGTGGATACCTGGTAAGCTGGTATGGGTAGAGCAGTGGCCATTACCTGAACTTAAACTTAAGATTGCTCAAAGGAAATCACCAGAAATCTGCTTAAAGAAGGATGGACAAGGCCCTCGATGAGCTTCTGGAACAGTCCTATGTTTGTGATATGTACGCCTAATGGGACCTGGAGAATGCTACAGGACCTGTGAACAATTAATTCCCATATGGAGCTAGTACGGGCCCCTTTTAGGGGCTTACCTTGGGTCCCAGCAATCCCCTCCAGTTTCACCTCACTGTAATTGATCTAAAGGATCTTCTCAATTCCTCTTCATGAGGAGGGTTGTAAAAAGTTCGCCTTTTCCATTCCTACAGTTAACTCCTCTCAACCTGATGAGAGATATGAATGGACTGTTCTTCCACAGGGAATGGCCAATAGTTCGACCTTTTGCCAACAACATATGTATAGTATCCTCTCTCCTTATTTTCACAAAGATAATACTTTCTTATATGTTTATATGGATGATCTAGTAATTGGGCATTTGCCCTACAAGAGATACCAGAACCCTGCAACCTCTATTCAGACAGCTCTTATGTGGTGAACCTATTGCCACACTTACCCTATGCCTATAAAACAAAAAGGGGGAGAAGTCTCCCCCCATCTACAACTGCAAAAGGCTTTATTAACTATTAATATTTTAAATTTTCAAAAAATCAGATGAACAAAATTGATTCCAGAAACATTGGGGATCCCTACCAATGAGGCCCTGCCTAAAGGTTAGGTGGAAGGATCCTCTCACTTACCAATGGAGGGGCCCAGATCCCTTGTTGACACAGGGTCAAGGATATGGATGTTTATTCCCAAACAGAGGGGAAACGCCTATATGGCTACCTGCTTGTAACTTAAAATTCCTGCCTCAGGACAACGGGGAAAACCAAGATGACCAATAAAGAAAGAAAGATTATGGTGGACTACCCTTAAATTCAAACACAAGAAAAGAAAAATAACCACTGCCCAAGGGGAGATTAACCCTGAGGAGAGTGGAGACCAAGGTCCAGGCAGCAAGCCCCCACCAACCACAGAAGGTGTTGTGGGTCTTGTCCAGTGCTGGCACTGGAGAGATCCTAAACCAGACTTCTTAGATGATGACACCCTGGACATGGTGGCCTGACCTGATGTTTGACTTATGCGATTTAGCGCATGGGAGCTGGGTTGTGGAAGTCTGGATTCAGGGGATCAAAGGGAGACCTTAATGTGGAGGCTCTCAGGGGTACACTGTACCCCAGGCATCTTATCCTAATGAGCCTGGGTGTTCTCACATCCTTAGGAGACATGCCTTCCTGCAGATACCTTTTTATGTCTGCCCTGGAAGCAACCAGACTGCCTCAACTATTAGAAACTGCGGGGCAGCTCATGATTACTATTGTTCTTCCTGGTGATGTGAACAGACTGGCTGGACAAAATTAGAAAAGATAGAGACTGCATTATGTTATTTACAAAAGTCTTTGGATTCCTTAACAAGGGTAACCCTACAAAATAGGAAAGGCTTGGATTTGTTGTTTATGGAACAGGGAGGAATTTGCAGAGCACTTGGGAAAGAATGTTGCTTCTGTGCTGACCATTCGGGGATAGTTACAAGAATCCTAGATGAGTCAAGAAAAGATAGTGATTCATTTAAGTCAAGGACCCCTCTATGAGACCTGGTTTGTTTTCCAAACGCAGAAGCAAACATTCCAAAAACAGATACAACAGGTACATGGCCCTTCAAGTACATTATGGTAGGCTCGATACATCTCACCCCAAGGATGAACTCTCAATTTGAGGGTGTCCAGGCTGAAACTCCGGATAGGGGTGGCCTTGAGGCGTACTCTCCCTAGTAGGCTATTCTGGCTTGGTGACACGGGTAGAGGGTGGAATATAAAGCAAAATGGGGAGATGTTGGGCCAAATTATCTCAGGGCCTGTACCTCAAGGCCTATAGGACAGAAAAAAGCCTGGCTAAAGTTCACGGCCTATACTTGGAGGCCTGTAGGACAGTGAAAAGCCTGACTCGAGTTTGAGTGAAGATGAGACAGCAAAAACTAGGTAGACGCCTCTCCAGAGGTTTGGCTACCTCTCATTGGCTAGAGGTACCCCTACATCACATATATAAGCTAACACAGTAACAAACAGATTGAGCCCTCACTTTTCCTTGGGAAATAAGGAGGCTCAGAAAGCCTAGCACCATCATACTTGTTCCTTTTGTTTATGTGTAAAGTTGTCATTTTACTTTGGGTTCTGTTTGGCCTTAGGGTTACTTTTGCTTGGTAGCTGTATTTAATCTCATTCATGTATTTATTGACTATTTAGAGAAACTGTGTGTATAAGAAGTTTGAATTACATATAGTATTGTTGCTTCTTTACTTATGCTTGGTAAACACCCTGGAGCTGTTTAATACATGATAAGTGTGACCTGTTCTTTGCTAGCTTGTTGTGTACCAAAATAGTAAAATGCAGTTTACTTACTCTTAAATTTTCATTAACTTAAAAGTATAATTTTCAATGTATTTTTTTAAGAGTTGGTACAGTTTTAGAACATTTAAAGTATGGAATGGGAACATTTGTCCAAAAAAAAAAGTACTACTTTGTGTCTACTATGAATACTCTAATAATTTTCAGAGTCTCTTCAAACTACTGACTCACAAATTTGTTTTAGCCATGGTGTTTACTATCGATTACTGCTGTTTATTAGTCTATGTTTTAAGGTCATCTACATTTTAAATAGCAATTTGAAAATGTTTAAATGAAAAGGTACTTATTTGATGCTTCACAAACTATTAGGGATTTTCTTATTAACTAGCATTTTGTAAAATCAGACTATTCTAGATTGTTAAAATGATTGTGAGCATATTAAAATACATTGGTAACTCATAAGCAATATTTCTGGGTTGCTGTGTATGTCAGTCCATACTTTAAAAAAAGTTCATCTTTTTTTCTTTTGTTTGTTGGTTTGTTTTTCAAGACAGTGTTTCTCAGTAGCTATGGAGCCAGTCCTGGAACTAGCTCTGTAGACCAGGCTGGTGATGAACTCAGAGACCTGCTTCTGTCTCCTGAGGGTGAATTAAAGGTGTGCACCACCACCGCCTAGCTAATGGCCCAGCTGTTAAAGGCTAGGCTCACAACCAAAAATTTAAAAGTTTGTTTTTAAACCAATAGTATTCACTTGCAAGTTCACAGAGAGCTTAATAAATAACAATGTCATATGTAGGTCATATGGACAGACCTACAGTTTGCTCTATTGGTCACAAGAAATAGATCTCCCACAAAATTTGTTTTTGTGTATTCTATTTTATAAGATTTTATCAGAAACAATGGTTGTTGTCTTTTGTTTTTCTTCTTTTCAAAACTTAAAATATTGGCATGTTAATAGATAGTTTCTAGTCTTGTTAAATTGATTTTTTTAAAACTTCTTCCAATTTTGCTCTCACTTTTTTTCTGACTTGTATTACAGAGAAAAAAAAGAATAAAATTATGTGGGATATAACCAGAGTATATAACATTACTTTTGGAGTAAGCTTACACCAAAAAAATGGTGGTCGTGCACTCACATAATGCACATAAACTCAAGGAAGCACGTGCGTGCGCACATACACACACACACACTAATAATAAATTTTAAAATAATTGTACAGAAGTAAAGTGTACAACAACAAAAAAAATCCAAAAATTTTGTTGAGTTTTTTAAAAATGTGTTTGCCAGTTCATCTTGAAGTGTGATTCTTTTGTTTCTAATTAATGTAAATTCTAATCATAGATTGCTTAGAGGAAATTTCACATTCATAGTTTAGTGATAACTTATATTATCCTTCATTCTCCTCATGCATATCCTATTTATGTGCAATTTGATTAAGGCTTTAAATAAGAATGCTAGACGAAATTTCCCTTATTCATTAATATTGATAAATACCTGGTGGAATTCTCAAATAAATATTAAATTTTGGTATTGTTAAATCTCATCCTAAAATGTCATGAGATGTGTGTTATGGTGTCATCCTTTTTGCTCATGCCTAACTTCTATTGTGTGCCTTTTGTGAAATTTCAATTGGGGGGATTGGGAGTAGGATATTAGATTCCTGTGTACTAAATGCCTTTCTGGAATTGTTTGTGGCTTGTTCCTCAGAATGTAACTGTTTTCTTTTGATCTCTTAGAAAGAAACAAAAATTGCTGTTTATTTATGGTATTAGTGTCATTTACTTGCCCTCTCAGTGGTATTCCAAACTATATCAATCAACTTTGAAATTTTCCTTCATTCTAGCCAGTAAACAGATACTCATTGTTAAAACAATTTCTATGGAAAAAATACTATAATTCTTAAAGACTGGTACACAGTGGGGCTGGAAAGGTGGCTCAGCAGTTAAGAGTACTTGCTGTTCTTGCAGAAAATAACCCAGGTTCGATTACCAACACCCACATGGAGGCTCATAACTGCCTGTGGTTCCAGCTCCAGGGGGCCAGTGCTGTTTGTCTTCTGGCCTTCGAGGGCCTCTTGCACTCACATAATGCACATAAACTCAAGGAGGCACGTGTGTGCGCACATACACACACACACACAAATAATAAATTTTAAAATAATTGTACAGAAGTAAAGTATGAAATTGAACCATCTTTATAAACAGGCCTGTGTTCTGTTTCAAATGTAGAGCTGCAATAGTTACTCTTTGTCTAAATGATAATAAGTGTTTATAAATTTCAAATGTGGTAAATGAAAAATCTTCAGATGAGATTAAAAAATCTTCATGTTTGTTCAGCCTCATAAATGTTTCTGTGTAGTTCAATTTATCAATTTTTAGGATTAATATATAACTCAGTAATGAAGCAGGAGTTTGAGTTTATTCTTTATTATTGATATGAATTTTATAATTTCAAAAGTTTGTATTTTGAGAAATATCCATGTAACTATGAATGTCATGGTTATTTCTTTGTCATATTGTTCCTGACCACAGATTCTACTTTGGTTCCAAGAATTTGGGATACCTAATATGAGTCCCTAGTATCTTCAATGTTAGAGATGTTAATAATTTCAAATAGAAGTATTTCAGTATACTGCGTAGCTTACACAGAAATTAGAATGTATTGTTATTAGGATATATGATTCCTCGGTGTTCATAAATTTCTCATAACTTACAGTTATTCTTCTGGGAGAACCAGTTTATTTAATGAAATGACTAGACCCCAGTGGGGCGCAGTTAGCACCTTTTCCAAATCTCTGAAATAAAAGTAACATCTCAGGACAGAGCTAGACATTATCTAGTACTGTGAACTAAAGCATATGTGGCCATCCTCTGAGAAGCATGTCCGAGATGACAGCTTATCCTTTCCTTTATTGGAAACAAGAAAACGAGTTAAGATTGTTATGATGTGTTAATGTGATGTGATCACTTTCTAGTGTTTTTCTCTAGCCCGCTGCTAGTAACAAAAGTATGGAAATGTATTTTTAGACTGTGTTAGACATAATCTTCAGAAAAACTCTTTTCTTCCAAGACAACTTTTGATATGGAATGTTAATTTAAAATAGTTTATTCTGGTTCTGCTTCTGTTAAAAAATCATAGACTTTTGTGGGCTTGGAAAGACCATGACATAAAATAATTAATGCCCATTCATTTTCTCCATTTCTTCTGAATAATCAAAATATTATATGATAACTGCGTGTGCAGTTTATGGGTAGTTAGATTGTATGTTCATGTTAAGGTGGTTCTAACAGTTTTACTTCTGATTTTAAATCTCAAAGCTATGTAGGTCCTTCTAAAGAAAAGTTTCCTTGAAGTATTATCATTCATAAGTACATTTTTTTGAAAATTAAAAGTAGGTCTTTTATACCCAAAAAGGAGGCAAAATGGTTAAATGGCATTATCCTCCATAGCAATACCAGTTTTCTATTTATGAAAGTTCGCCTATACATTTTTAAATTTCCATGAAAGGATCACTAGCTTTATTGTAAAACTGTGCACATTTCGTTTAGTTACTATGTCATGATTATAGAGCCTAATAATAATTTGAGATCTTTTTGTTCAGCCTTTTCAAGTCCAAACTTGAAACTGGAGTGAAAAAGCAATTTGCACAAGTAAAAGGAAGATACCAACACTCCTAGTTTTGCTATTACTTGCTTTGAATTAAAAAGATGGATGATCTCTTAGATCTTTCACCGTCTGATTTCCATCAGAACATCTTAGCCACTTTAATGCTGATTAGCTGGATTTCCCAGTGCTTAGTATTTGTGCATCAGAAAACCTTTACAGTTGGCATCAAGAGGATTATTTACAATGGTTGAATTCTCATCATAGTTTGATTTTTGTTTGTTTTTGTGTTCTTTTTGTTTGTTTTTAAGTACTTTTAGCCCTGACTTGAAAAACAGTCCTGTTGATGAAAGTGAGGTACAAACAGCAGCCGATAGCCCCTCTGTTAAACCTAGTGAGATTGAAGAAGAAACTACTTGCAATATTGAAACAGAAACTTCAGTGCAGCAGGAAGAACTTGGTAAGGAAGAACCCAAACAAGCCTTGTATGAGTCTGACTTTGCAATTGAAACACTGGACATGGAAGCTCAAGGAGCAGAGGTCAGCATAGAAATTCCTCTTGTAGCATCCACTCCAGCTAATACTGAGTTATTCAGCGAAAATATGGAGGAATCTGCCTTAAATCAGCAGATGTACACCAGTGACTTTGTGAAAGAAGAAACAGAAGTTATAAACCCTGAAACAGAATTATCAATATCTGACAGTGTCTTAGAAGAAAAGAACATCAAGGGAATTCTAGAAGATGCTCCATCTGAAGCAGATGATTTGTTTTCTGGAATTGCACAACCTGCAGTAGAAGCCATAGCTGAAGTGGAGAAACATGAAACTGTTTCAGAAGTACTGCCATCTGCTTGTGTTGTGACCCAAGAACCAGGAAGTTACATTGAGGATGAGAAGGTTGTGAGCAAAAAGGATACTTCTGAAAAAATTAGCATGGATGACAAGGAGGAAAATGAATTCAATACTAAGGAAACCAGAATGGATTTACAAGTAAAAACAGAGAAAACTGAGAAGAATGAAGCTGACACGTTTGTAGAAAAATTGGAGAAGATTATAGCAGCAATAAGAGAAAAGCCAGTAGAAAGTGCTGTAATCAAGGCAGACCCAAATAAAGGAGTGGGTGAGAGCAGTAATCCTGATGAAACTGGTAAAACTAGTGTGCTGACTGTATCAAATGTATGTAATAGTAAAACAAGCATCAAGGCTGCTGTGGTGTCTTCCACTAAGGCAAAAAGTACAACTTCAAAAACTGAAAGTCAGAAAAATTTTCCAAAACCTGTGCTTAGAGATCAAATAATTGCTGAAAAGAAAGTTTCAGCCAAGGAATTTGGTCTGCTTAAAAATACCAGATCAGATTTGGCAGAAAGCAACAGTAAATCCAAACCCACTCAGAGTGGTGTTAGCAGAGGATGCAGTGGAAGGATCGCAGCCCTTCAGTGCAAGGATTCTAAACTGGATTACAAGGACATAGCAAAACAGTCTCAGGAAACAGAGACTAAACCTCCCTTCATGAAACGGGATGACAGCAACAATAAGGTGAGGAGAGTAGAAGAATGACTCGTGTGTCTTTGAAGTTCGTAGCTATGCTGCTATAGCTGTGAAGTAGGAAGTATAGTTTTGGCTCATAGTTTCATCTCTTCACTCTAGTCCCAAGTTCCCGTTTCCCTTTCTGAAACAATTCCATTGATTTAAGCTGGTAGACATTTGGAGTATTAAGCTCAAAGTTCCCATTTATTCACATGCTTGGAAAGAAAGTCTTTCTTGGTCACAAATGTAGCTGAACTAAAATTTGGTCAGAAATTTAACTGATTTAAAAGAAAGGTCTGTAGTGGCTCCTAGGATGATGATGATTTGGCATTCTCATTCCTCTAAAATTCAAACTTCCTTTATCTGTTCACTGAGCATCTACTTAGACATTGTGGGCAAAGAGGAAAAAAGACTTTGGAAACTGAATTTAGCTCTAACTTTTAGAGACTGACTGTGCCTATACTATTAAATAATTATTGACTTAGTTTTATATACTTGCTAAGTATTTGCATAATTGACCATATTTGGATATTTGCTGATTATCTTTTCTCTTTTTTAAAGAACATTAATAATCTGGGTATAAACTCTGTTTTTCTGTATTTCTTAATATTTTAGGCATTGGCTTTGCAGAACACTAAGAATTCTAAAAGTACTACTGGTAGAAGTTCCAAATCGAAAGAGGTAAAAAGAAAATATCCACATTGTCTATATCAGTCCTTCCATAGCAGTGCCCACCTATCTTACATACTTGCACTTATCTTTTCATAGTTAACATGGGAGTTGAGAATGAAACATACAGGGCATAGGATAAGGCGTGAAGTGCTTCTTGTTGTATTCTGGTGTTGTCACTGAGGTAGACTAGTTTTCTTGCTGTGTATACTAGTAGTGGGTCATTGACAGCATACAAAATCCAAAAACTTACTGGAAATTTATTTACTATGGTACCAGTTTTAAAATGATTTTTTTCAAAAACAATTATATTAGCTATTAAGTTTTAGTAATCTTTTCAGATAATTTTATCAATATAAAACTTTCAGACTTTCATAACATTCTATAAGTTAAAATACATATTATATGTAAACTGATTGATATGGTTAATTATTTACCTTTATGTTTGAGGTGCTTTTAGAAGTCTAGTAAGTAAACGCTTGATACTTAATGTATGGAATAGTAGATTCTTTGTATGACAGTGTTTTGAGAAGTGCTTTAAATGTAGTTTTAAAGTGTAAATTATTTTTTAAATTATTTGTGTGCTGTATATGCATATTCTCACATGTATGTGCTCTTACATGGAGATTAGAGGACAATTTGCATGAGTCACTTCTCTCCTTATACCATTAGTTCTTGGTATCAAACTCAGGTTGTTGGGCTTGGTGGCAGGCACCTTTACTGACTGAGCTGTCTTACTAGTCTTATCACTTTGGAACCCTTTTAAATATAACATTAAATTCATTTTAGTCTTAGGAAATGGCTTTACAGAGAAATTCTCATGGATTATTTGCATATTAGTTTACTGTGACTAGTAATGCCTAGTCAGTCAAAGTTCATAGTACTGATTCTTAACTTTCCAACAGGAACCATTATTTACATTTAATTTGGATGAATTTGTTACTGTGGATGAAGTCATAGAAGAAGTAAATCCTTCTCAAGCCAAGCAGAATCCATTAAAGGGAAAAAGGAAAGAAGCTCTCAAAATTTCTTCTTCCCCCGAACTTAATTTAAAAAAGAAAAAGGGGGAAACCTCTGTCCCTCACAGTGTTGAGGGAGAACTGTCCTTTGTAACACTAGATGAAATTGGGGAAGAAGAAGATGCAGCTGCACAAGCTTTAGTCACTGTGGATGAAGTCATTGATGAAGAAGAACTCAATATGGAAGAAATGGTAAAAAATTCTAACTCCCTTCTTACCTTAGATGAACTAATTGACCAAGATGATTGCATTTCCCACAGTGAACCTAAAGATGTTACTGTACTGTCCATGGCCGAAGAACAAGATCTTCAACAGGAACGCTTGGTAACTGTGGATGAAATTGGAGAAGTAGAAGAATCAGCAGACATAACTTTTGCTACTTTGAATTCAAAAAGAGATGAAGGAACTACTGTAAGGGACTCTATTGGGTTCATTTCTTCCCAGGTGCCTGAAGACCCTTCTACTTTAGTTACTGTAGATGAAATACAAGATGACAGAAGTGATTTTCATTTAGTGACTTTGGATGAAGTAACTGAAGAGGATGAAGATTCTCTGGCTGATTTTAAAAATCTTAAAGAAGAACTTAATTTTGTTACTGTGGATGAAGTTGGAGATGAAGAGGATGGAGACAATGATTCAAAAGATGAGTTAGCACAAGGCAAAATTGACCACCATACAGATAAAAAAGGAAATAGAAAAAGGAGAGCTGTGGACCCAAAGAAGACAAAACTTGAATCTTTCTCCCAAGTAGGTCCAGGAAGTGAGACTGTTACAAAAGATCTGAAAACCATGATTGAAAGACCTACGGCAGGTAGATACTTGAAGTGTTCATTTTTCTGTTTCATGAAATTACATTTAAAACTGGTTTGAACACAGTGCCGCAGTAGGAGTAATGTCATCGTGCTGATGTTCCATAAGCCAGGAGTTATATTCACTCAAGTTTTCCATAGAAACAAGTACAGGTTGCACACATTTCTCTTAGTTTGCAGAGTACAGGTTGTCCCAAGTTGTTATACCTCAAGAAAGGATGGCAAAACCAGGAAACAAACCGAAGCAGCCAATGCAGAGCCACAATGAAAACAGTGTGTATGACTGGGGAAACAAGCTTTTAAAGAGCAGAACAGTGTGCACATTACACTGCCTCCTACTTCTGGCTTAAACTTGGGTTTAGAATAAAACAAGCAGGAGAACAAATTATCGAGGTACTGTTCAAATTTATTTATTTATATTTTCTTTTAAGTCAGGGTCTCACTGTGTGACCCGTTGTGGCCTGGAATTTCTTACGTAGACCAGACTTTTTGAGCTCATAGAGATCAGCTTATGTCTGCTTCCTGTGTCCTGGAGTTAACAGTGTGAACAACCACAGCTGGCAGATGAGGTCTGACTATAGCCCTTTTTGGCCTAGAACTCAAAATGTTGCCTTGAACTTGCAATATTCTTGCCTCCCAAGTGCCAAGATTGCAGGTGAGAGTCACCACATCCGGCATAGTGTAATATTTTGGTGGTATGGAATAATAGAGCAGCTTACTTGCTTGTAGGACATGAGAGAGACAAAAATAGTTTCCATTAAGAATACTGTGAACCCAGTTGACACACTGTTATAGAATAAAGTCACCTTGATGAGTGAATTCAAATAGTAGTTTATTTTGTTTCTTTAGGTGTTACACATTAAATTATTCAATGTATTAATGAATATCTACTTTGCAAAGTTTTTAAAAAAGAAAGGAAGCTAAGTGTTGTGTGTTGCATGCCTTTAATGCCAGCACTCAGAAGGCAGAGGAAGGTGGATCTCTCTGAGTTCAAGGCCAGCCTGGTCTATAAAGCAAGTTTCAGGACAGCCAAGGCTGTTATACAGAGAACCCTTGTCTTGGGTGGGGAGTGGGGGGAGGCAAAATAATAACAAAAAAGGAAAACCTTGAAAATTTTAACCAGACTAAGAATGGAATACTAGGAACATCTCACTGGATTGATAGCAATTCAGGGAAAAATGTATAGCCACTCTGCGAAAAGAATAGGAAGGAATAATTGTTCAGAACACAAATGGAAACATAGATTATTTTGACTGAACTGCTTTTTAAAATAGATTTCTAAGGGGCTGGAGAGATTCTTGACAGTTAGGAGCACTGGTTACTTTTTCAGAGGACCTGGGTTCAGTTCCTAACACCCACCTGGCAGCTCACAACTGTCTGTAACTCCAATTCCAGGGGATCCGACACCCTCACACAGACATATATTCAGGCAAAACACCAATGCATATAAAGTAAAATAAAATAGATTTCTGTTTAGGAATAGGTTTCTTTACCGGGTTTGCTGGCACATACCTATAATCCAACACTCAGCTTCAACTACATAAGCAGATTCCTGTCTCAGAAATATAACAAAAAGGCATTCTCCCCAAATTTAGGTAGTTTTTAGAACAAATATTATAATTACTAGATGGTTTAATATGTTAAATTTAAAGCAATTTAAGTACTGTTATTGGAGCAATAAATTAGGCTTTCTTTTTAAAGCTAAAACACCAATGAAGAGAGTTAGAATTGGGAAAGCATCACCCTCACAAAAAGCTGTAATGGCAGAACCAGGAAAAGGCAAAGAAGCCTTCCAAATGAATGAAGGAGGTAAAGGGGCAGTTTGGGTGGGGAAGAAACCCACATAACATGAGATGATGGTAGAAGATCCTTCTTTCTTCATAATTTAGAGAGGTTTTGGAACAGTGACACTAGAACAAGAGATATTTGTGGAAATGATACTCAACCAGAGGCATTTGTGGCTATGTTACAGCACCAGAGAACAATAATCTATTAACTGTCTGTTTTTTGTTTGCTTCCAGGCAGCCAGCCATCAAATTAAACAGAATGTCTGAACAGTATTAGTAATATTTAAGTTGATAGAAATAAGGAACATAAACATTGTCATGCAATATATATTTGTCATTGTGTCCACTATCCTCCCTGTTGTTGGCTATAAAATTTTATAATGGCTTTAGCGCTATTTCTCCAAAATCCATTGAATATATCTAAACATTTACCCATTTACTTCTTAGATCAAGGAATCATTATTAACTAAGGTGTAGGTCCATGAATTTTAAGTTAGTTTTAGAAATCAGAAAGTATCCAACATTACCTTCCCAAAGTCTATAAATTTATTTTAAATAGCTTCATGTTTTTCCTTGAACTTTTTAATGACTTTAGTTGAAGAAGCTGAATTAAACGATTCAGAGCCTGATGAAAAGCGCAAGAAGACCGGAGACTCTCCTGTAGGCAAATCAGTGACTCCTGATGTGCCGGGAGGTAAAGTAAAATGATATTTTTCTTTCTTGTTCCTCTGAAATAAAAAGTGAACAAGTTAACCTTGCTTAGTATTTTGAATACAGCTTATCTAGGTTTATTTTTTAATCTGGCATGAATATTTTTATTTCATTCTTGAAGACTGGGATATGCTTCCTTTTTTCTTTCATGTACTTTTAATTGTTGCCATGGTAAAAACTGATTTATACTTCCCCAAGCAGAAATTCCAATTAGGCAAAATAAGGTAACAAACTTCCATAGCAAACTTTCCTGGTGACTACTGAGCTGAGTTGTAGTTGTTTAGCAGCTCGTCACTCTGTTTTTCCATCTTCTACTTTAATAGGGTATTTCTAAGATGTTCGCTTTCTGTTCTCAGATTCTTCAGCCTGCAGGACAGTAGTATTCTGGCTTCTCTGGAGGCTTTGGAATATATATTACATATTCCTAAGTAAAGATAAATATTTTGTACTGCTGGGGGATTATAATATAACCAAGTGGTAGAGTACTTGACTAACATGTTTGAGGCCCTAGGTTCAATCTCCAGATTTAGATAAAGTGATTAACATTATTCTCTTTCTTCTTGTTTTCTAGATTTGGACTTCCTTGTTCCAAAGGCTGGATTTTTCTGCCCAATTTGCTCCCTCTTCTATTCAGATGAAAAAGCAATGGCAAATCACTGTAAGAGCAAGCGTCATAAGCAAAATACAGAGGTAACACATAAAAATGACACTGTCTTTTGATTTTAGTCTTCCCAACATGTATGTTTCTTTTCCTTTGTGAGAACTTAGGTATTTATTCCAGTTCATTGCTCTTAAGTCCAAAATCCCTGGTTTTCTGTGTCATAGTATGTAACCCCACTCCTTTTCCTGGAACAATAGCCTTCTCTAGAATAGATTTGTAAACAGTAGTATCTTGTAGGCCTCCTTTAAAATATAAGACTCTGCTTATCCTGATGTTCCATTGCAAATGTCTGTGCATGTTAACATATTAAGATTTCTAAGTTTCTAGTCAGGAGAAAATGTCAGTTTCTTAAACTGATTGAGTCACAGACGTTCCTTTTTCGTGTATATGTTTAAGGAGATACTGCTCTAGAGAGTTACTGTTAGCCATAGGAATCAGTAATTCTGATTCCTGAATGTCTAAGGTTGTTTCATATATTCTTTGTATTGATCTTCTAAAATCCAAGCTAGTTAGTGGCAGACCTTGGGTTTCCAGCCAGCTTGTTTAATTCTGTGTCTAATCCCTCACATATTTTACCTTCTCTGTGTGCTTTTAACTTGCTGTATCCTACTTTTTACCCCCCATTTAAAATCTTGCAACTGGGTCCAGATGTGGTAGCATTATTCTTTAATCCCATCAGTCTGGAGGCAGAGGCAGGCAGATCTCTTGAATTTGGGGATGGTCTACCTACAGAGTTCCAAGCTGGATGGGGCTCTATATATAGTGAGACCTTTTCTTAGAAAAAAGGATAAAGTCTTGCAACCATTTCATATGGCACCTGGAATAATAGCCATACTGACTCTGGCTCTGTAAGGCTGCATGGCCTGCTTCTTTTCTGTGTCTCTGAATCTCTCATTACTGTTTGCAACTTTGTACCTGAGACCTCAGCTGCCATTGTGCCATTGCCTTAATTACTATTTCTGTTCCCCTTCCAAACCTTTCGTGTGGCCAGTTTTTCCTATCTTTTGGTCTCTACTTAAATATTAACTAAGAAAGGCCTTTGCTTAAAAAAGCAAACTAAAGCCAGTTGGGTAGCACATGCCTTCAGTTTCAGGACTTGAGAGGCAGAGGTTGGCGGATCTGTGTGAGTTAGAAGACAGCCTGGTTTATGTGGTGATTTGGGACAGCCCAAAAATAAAGCAAACTCCATCCTACATGTACAAAAAGATGAACCTTTTCTAGTTCCACTTATACAATTTTACTTTTGTGGTGCTTAAGGATCAAACCCGAGAACAGGCACATGACCATGCTCCTTTATTATTGTTAAAATTTTAGAGTGATTATTACCACCTACAGTGATTTCAGCTGTTCTTCTCTTCAGTTCCTTTGTTACAGTATAAGCACTTGGGGAAATACCTTATTGGTCTTGTCTACTACTAAATCTCCAAGCCGTAAACTCTATGTCTGACATATCATTGACTATCGGAAGGATGATTAGTGAAAGGAATGAATGTTAATTAAGACACTGCTTTAGATTATAAATATAATTAGATACATTTAGGATTGCACACATAGCAAACAACATCTAACAAATGTTTCATATTGAAAATTGCTTTTAACAGAAGTTCATGGCCAAGCAAAGAAAGGAAAAGGAGCAGAATGAGACTGAAGAAAGAAGCTCTAGGTGATGGGAAAAAGAAGAAAATTCATTAGAAATTCATTTAGGGTCCAGTTGATTTGTGTATTTTTGTTATCATTTAATTTGTAATTTCTGTTTCAGAAATATATTCATGTTGTACAAATTTCTGATTGCCCTTGATGTAGAGAAACTGATGGGAAAAGTATGATGGGTTTGATTTTTATATCAAATCATCAGGCATGGAAAGATACCTTTTAGAAGTGTTAAAATAAATGTTCCTACTGTATATTTCAACACTTTTGTGTTTGTGTTGATTTGTAAAGTCTTGCTTTCCTCTAGTTACAGACAAGGCTCTTCTCTACAACCTGTGATTTAGGGTATTTGGCAGTTCATCATGTGTTACTGGAAGTAATAGCATAATGTGGTACTTTGTCTCCGCCTTCCATGTATATAGGCCAGATTCTTATATGTTCAGTTTTTTATGTTTGGCCAAGGTAAGTTTGAGTAAAATACTACTTTTATTTTTTTCTTTTCTTTTTTCTTTTTCTTAAGTTTTGGAGACAGGGTTTCTCTGTGTATCTCTGACTGTCCTGGAACTCACTTTGTGGATCAAACTGGCCTCGAACTCACAGAGATCTGCCTGCTTCTGCCTCCCAGGTGCTGAGATTAAAGGTGTGTGCCACCTGGCTTAATATTTAAATGTATTTGAAGGATTTTTTTTTCCCTGTTTGTAAAAAGCACCTGCCAAGTCCTGGACCTACTAGTTTAGATATACAGAGCAGTTTTAACTTTTAATGAACTTTTAGATATAATTTTTAAACCATCTGAGTAATATGTAAGAAATTGTAAAGGCACTAAAAACTGAGTGTTTTCTAAATAGGTGCTAGACCCCTTCCTGCCTAATTAGTCCATACTTCAGACATACCTGCTGACTTGAAGTTAGTTTGATTCCTCAGCTCTCCTGTATAACTAACAGTAACGAAAATGGTGAGTGGAAGAAGAAGCAGCAGCTCAGACAGTCTCACTTTAGGTCCCGTTCCTACACAGCCAACAGAAAGTGAGATCTGGGGCTGGAGAGATGGCTCAGAGGTTAAGACCACTTTTTGCTCTTCCAGAAGATCCAGGTTTGATTTCTAGCACCCATATGGTGGCCCAGAATCATCTAACTCCAGTTCCAGGAGATCCATCACCCTCTTTTGGTCTCCATGACACCAGGCATGGTCATGGTGCATGGACATCCTTACAGACAAACACCCATACACATAATAATTTTTCAATTTTTTTAAAGTGAAGATTATATATCTGCTTTTTTTCTTCTGCCCTCTAAACTAATTGCATATTCAGTTCAAAGTTAACCACAGCCCAAGCAACATTGTAAAATAGATGCAACAGACTGGAGAGGTGAATGGGGAATTGCTGGCTTGTGAATGTCAAGGCTGTTGGAGTTAAGAGGTAACAAAAAGAGATACTAAATAGGGAAGTAGAAAAAAGACAAGATCTCCTGAGTAAATTGGAAGCATGGGGACCTTGGGAGAGGGTTGAAGGGGAGGTGACAGGCAGGAGGGGAGCAGAGAAAAATGTAGAGCTCAATAAAAATCATTTTTAACAAAAATGAGGGAGAGACTGAGACTAAATAGCAGGAGACTAAAGAGCCAACATTTGCAATTAAGGAAGCTTTGAACTTCATCTTGGTTAATCTTGGGCTTTATTCTTAGGACCTAGTAGAAAAGTTTTATTTCCTTTTAATTAATTATTTGGAAGAAAGCTGTTTTCTTAAGGTATCAGGATTTGAAATTTAGAGTAAAAGGAACTGCTAAAGCATGAAAGTGCTGAGGAGGGGCTATTTAATTCTAATGACCAATAATGACTGTTTTTTGTTTTTTGTTTGCTTGTTGTTGTTGTTTTGGGGGCTTTTTGAGACAGGGTTTCTCTGTAACTTTGGGACCTGCCCTGGAACTAGCTCTTGTAGACCAGGCTGGCCTCAAACTCACAGAGATTCATCTGCCTTTGCTTTCCAAGTGCTGGGATTAAAGGCATCGCCACCACCGCCAGGCAATAATGACTATCATGTGTCACAAATAATTTTCCATCTGGGATTCTAGATGCAGAAGATTTTTTGTAAGGTTTTAAAAAAAACCTCTCATCTATATGCATATAATCTTCTGTTTGTCCTTGATATTTTCTGAAAATCTTGAAATATGTCCTTTAATCCTGCTGTGGATATGGAGTGCATGTTCTTAACAGTTTACTGGTGGAGATTTGAATTAGATTGGCACTCACTATTTTTAAAGTTTCTGTCATTTCATCATCTAGACACCAAAGCAAAAGTAGATTACATTCAGTTTGGTCTTTTTATTAAATACATGTATGTATATGAGTGTATGTGTGCATGCACGCACACATACGTACCTACCATGGCTTATATTTGGGTCCTAGGAATGGAATTCATGTCCTCAGGGTTGGCAGCAAGTACCTTTACCAACTGAGTTAGCCATCTTGCAATAAAATCTTAGAACTGTACTACTTTCTCTGTTATAAAATTCTGTGGAAACTTGCATTTCCAGAACTGCTCCTTTATAATCAGCGTTTTTAAAATGTTATGGAGTGACAGGTAGATCTCTGTGAATTTGAGGCCAGCCTGATCTACTGAGCTAGTTCCAGAACAGGTACCAAAGTTACAGAGAAACCCTGTCATGAGGGGAGAAAAGAAAAAAAAGTAATGGGGGCTGAGGGTGTAGCTCAGTTGGAAGAGTGCTTGCCTAGCATGCACAGAGCCCTGGGTTCAAATCCCAAGGACCTCATAAACCTAGTATGTTGCACTCAAGAAATGCAGGAGGATCAATAGGTCAAGGTCATTCTCAGCTACATTGCAAGTTCAAGACTAAAGTTTGATATTACTTGATTACAGAAACTATCAAATAGTAAGATTTATGCTGATTTACAAATTAACATACTCTCATGCCCATGTACTAATTAACCAACCAATTACAACTAAACTCTAGTTATTCATATGCACAAATTTATATCATTTCCAGTGTCATTTATATATTACCTAAAAGTAAATTCTTTGAAATGGCCCATCAGTAAATTGTTTGCCACTAAGCCAGAAGACCTGAATTTGATCCCTGGGACCCTCATGGTAAGAGAATTGACTGCCACAAGTTGTCTTCTCACCTCCCCATGCACACTAACATGTCATGCATGTGCACCTTCATGTATGTATGCACTCATATATGTTATGTAATAAAATATTTTTTAAAATAAATTGAATACTGTCATTCTACCTGTAAATGTTAAATCATAAGCAGTGTCATAATTATGTCATTCTACCCACAAATGTAAGGTCATGAGTGTCATTAAAAATATTCCTAGCTGGGTGATTGTGGCACATGCTTTTAATCCCAACATTGGGAGGCAGAGACAGGCAGATCTCTGTGAGTTCCAGGGCAGCGTGGTCTACTGAGTAGTTCTAGGACGGCCAAGGCTGTTAGACATTGAACCCCTGTCTCAAAAAACAAAGCAAACAAAACCTATTTAACAAAAAGTTGAGATCTTTTTCTACTCTGTGTGTCTGGGGTGGTGGTATGTTTGCCTATATATGCTTGTATGGAGAAGTCAACATCAAGTGTTTTTCTTTATTGCTTTGTACCTTTTTTGCTTTTTTTGTTTTTGAAAAAAAATTGTGTTGTTTTGCCTGAATGTATGTATGCACTACATGTTTGCTTGTCTTGACCTAAGGCCAGCAGAGGGTATTAGATCCCCTGGAACTAGAGTTACAGACAACTGTGAGCTACCAAGTGGAGGGAATTTATCCTGCATCCTCTGGAAGAGTAGTTTCTCCCCTTCACCTTAAATTTTGAGATGATTCTTTCACTAAACCTAAAGCTCACTGTCTCAGCTAAGCTGAGTAGCCAATGAGCTCCAGGTTCCTGTGTGTTTCTCTACCCTCCCTGGGTTACTCTTTTTAAAGCTGTGTCTGAACCCAGATCCAAATAAGTTCCATAAACTGTGACGTATCTTGGCTCTGACATTTAAATCTTCATTAAAAAAAAAAAACACCTGTATTTAGGTTTCTGAGGTAGGTGCTGAACTAAAAGTTCATATACAAGTATATATTGACTGAGCATATGTGTATAAAACATGCTTTGTCCTGAGAGACTTCCATGAGAATATAAGCGTAAAACACTACATGGCAACATAACTTGTGCTAAGTGCTCCCTCAATGGCTTGGACGTGAAGAAAGTTAAGCAGCCAGGCAATGGTGGCTCACGCCTTTAATCCCAACACTCAGGAGGCAGAGGCAGGCAGATCCCTGTGAGTTCGAAGCTAGCCTCATCTACAGGAGCTAGTTCCAGGACAGGCCCCAAAGCTATGGAGAAAGTGTCTCAAAAAACCAAAAATAAATAAAAAGCCGGGCATTGGTGGTGCACACCTTTAATCCTAGCACTTGGGAGGCAAAGGCAAGTGGATCTCTCAGAGCTCAAGGCCAGACTGGTCTACAAGAGCTAGTTCCAGGACAGGCTCCAAAGCAACACAGAGAAACCCTGTCTTGAAAAACCAAAAACTAGGGCTGGAGAGACGGCTCAGAGGTTAAGAGCATTGCCTGCTCTTTCAAAGGTCCTGAGTTCAATTCCCAGCAACCACATGGTGGCTCACAACCATCTGAAATGAGATCTGATGCCCTCTTCTGCCCTGCAGGCAGACACACAGACAGAATATTGTATACATAATAAAGAAAGAAAAAAAGAAAAACCAAAAACTATAAGCTTTTACATTGTGATGTAGCTTGTAATAAATTAAGATCTATACCAAAAGCAACTCTACCAGTCAACAGTGTCTAAATGGTATTTATAGCACGTTCCACCCAACAGTTTTAAAATGTACATTTTTTTCAAGTACCCATGAAACACAAACCAAAATGAACCTTGTTCTCTGGCCATACTAGAGTTAAACTAGAAATCAGTAGCAGAATGGCAACCAGAAAACCACTAAACATTTAAGGACTAAGCAACACATACAAATATTCCATGTAGATAGTGAAATGCTTAAATGAGAAAAGAGATCTCATAACAACCAGGTAAGCATAGCAGGCTTTCTTGAACCTCCAGCCATAATGTCATGACAGACTAATTATGAATGCTTGGCCTTAGCTTAGGCTTGTTTCTAGCTAGCTTTTTTTTTTTTAACTTAACTAATTTCTATTCATCTTTGTGCTGTCCTGAGGCTCATTTATCTTGTCTATGTACTACCCATCCTGTTTTCCTGCTTCCTTCATGTCTGACTGGCTTATCCCTGCCTGCCTGGCTGCTGACTAGCCACCCCTGGCAGGCTGACCACCTTTACTCTCTGCCCACCAGCCCCACCTATATTTCCTTTGCCTAGCTAGTTGCTGTTCAGCTTTTTATTAGACCAATCAGGTGCCTTAGGCAGGCAAAGTAAGATAGAGACACATCTTTGCATAGTTAAACAAATGCAACATAAATGCAAAATATCTTTAGATGGATAAACAATTATTCTGTAACAAATACAACACATCTTTACATAATTAAACATATATTCTATACCACAATAGGTAAGTTCCTTCTTTAAAGTTCCAGTACAACGGGCTAGAAAAATAGGGCAGACTAAACCCAAAACAAGCAAAGAAGCAATCAGTGAAAATAGAAAAACAGTAAACAAAATACTCTTTTGAGCCAATAAAAATTGGTGAACCTTAGACAAGTCACTAGCTCTATAAGTAGGGAATAGCACAGGCGTTGAAGCCACTAAAGTAACAAAACACTGCTAACAACTTTTTAAATTTAGCAACTAGTAAAAAAAAAAGGTAAGGAAATTTTCAGGATCTAGGACTTGACCAACGAATTCTTAGGCTTAACAAAAAGAAAATGGACAAAATTGGATCTCATTAAAATTAAAGTGAGTATGGTGGTTCTTACGTATAATTTCAGAATTGGGAGGCTCAGGCAAGAGGATCACTGAGTTTTGAAGCAAGCCTGGATTGTGTTTGAAGCAAACCTGGGCTACAAAACTGAGACCCTGTCACAAAAACAAACAAAACAATGGTGATGCATGTTTTAATCCCAGCACTGAGGCAGAAACAGGCAAATCTCCCTGAGTTTGAGGCCAGCCTGGTCTACAAAGGAGTTCCAGGACAGTCAGCAGTCAGAGCTGTTTGTTACACAGAGGAACCCTGTCTCCTAAAACAAAACAAAAAACCCAAAACTTGCTTCAGGCCTTCAGCACTAGATTAGGATTCTGAGGCATAGTTGTGACCTGACTTGGTTCTTGGCCTCTCCAATGTGAGAAAACCATTATTGGACTATCCAGATTATATTGTGTAAACTAGTCTAATAAATTTCCTTCAATTTAGTAAAACCTAATTAAAAGAATGAGAAAGCAGATTGCAGATTAATGGGAAATCTTGAAATCACAGCCCAACAAAGGCTAGAGTATATGGTTTCTCCTACAAAGTGACACCTTTAGTCCCAGCATTAGAGAGGCTACGCAGGAAGATCTCAGTGAGTTTGAGGCCAGCCTGGTCTACACAATGAGTTTCAGGTCAAAGTCACATAGTGAGATCCTATCAAAATGGGGAGGGTATATACTCTCAAAACAGTATGTGTAAGTGGTATACTTAGCAAACATCAAAAGATATCATTTGCTAAAGTGGATGTATAGATCAACACTAAACAGTATCATTAGCCATTGAAGAAATGAAAATTAAAAACTATAGCAAGGTGCTGGAGAGGTGATTCTGTGGCTTAGAGTACTTGCTGCTCTTACAGAGGACCTGGGTTTAGTTTCTATCACCCACACACATAGTGACCCACAACTTATCTTCAACTTCAATTCCAGGAAATCCAAATTCCTCTCCTGGCCTTCTTGGGCATCTGGTGCCCAACGTGGGGCACGAACCCACAACCTTGAGATTAAGAGTTTCATTCTGCAGTTTCATAGAAACAGCATTCAGTCTGAGGATTTGTAGGGATAGGATCACCCCTTTGGTCTGAGGATTCAGTAGAGGCAAGAACTAGTGGCTGGCTGTTCTCTGATCTTTCAGCATTAACCCCTATATTTGACTCTGGGTTTTTATTATTAAGACCAATTAGAATTCGCTCTACAGACATCAGGCATATACATGGTATGCCTACATTCAGGCAAACATATACATAAAAAAAATCTAAAAAAATAAACTCATGGTGACTTATCCTCACAAACCTATATGAATAGCTAAATGAAAAGTAGTGATAAGATTAAGTACTGACAAAGCAAGGAGAAACTGAGTCACTTTTTATTATTCTAGTATATGGATGTTTGCCTGCATGTGTTTATCTATGCTGCCTGGTACCCACAAAGGCCAGAAGAGTCACCAGATCCCTTGGAACTAGAGTTAAGAATGGTTATGAGCTACCACATGGTTTCTGGGAACCAAACTCGGATTCTCTGGTAGAACAGCCAGTGCTTTTTAACTGCGGAGCCCCTAGATTACTCCTACATTGCTGATGTGCATATAAAATGGAGTAGCACTGGTAAATTGGTAGAAAAACAAAACCAAACCGAAACAAAAACAACAAAACAAACTTGTTATGTCCTATTTTCTGTTAATGAAAAGTGTCCTACGTTTGGGTACTTTATAAAGATTAAGTTTAGCTCATAGTTCTGGAGACGCAGACACCCTCTCAGCTCTCCTCAGCTAAGCATGAGCACAGCAGCGAGTCAGTAGTCAGGCTTCTTCTCTTGTTATTTGTGAAAGACAGGGTCTCACATAAACCCAGGCTTGTTATGTAGCCAGGAATGACCCTGAACTCCCAAGGTCTGGGATTATTGGCATGTGCTGCCACACCTGGTATTTGGTTTTTTTACAGGATCTTGGTATGTAACCTAAACTGACCTTAAACTCTCGGTCCTACTTCAGCCTCCCCAGGGATTGCAGGTAGACCCTGTCATTACTAGCAAGGTTTGCTTTTATATGACAACCCTCTAATAGGCATTGCCTAGGGTCCCACAAGTAGATCAATTCCTCTTGTACATATTGTCCTCAGTGATCTTATCTCTTTGTACTATGCTTAAATCACATTACCTATCAATATCACAGTGGGGACCAGATTTCTAACATGAATCACTGGGGATGCCTTAAAAGCATATTGGAGTCATGGCAGCATTCAGCTCAGTATATGTACTCAA
Source organism: Ondatra zibethicus (assembly GCA_004026605.1). Lineage (NCBI taxonomy): Eukaryota > Metazoa > Chordata > Mammalia > Rodentia > Cricetidae > Ondatra > Ondatra zibethicus. The sequence goes on along the minus strand of PVIU01003318.1, from coordinate 62,977 downwards.
CTGTGGATGCTACAGAAGACAATTTTCACACAGATTCATGGTTTTTTGCAATTCTGTATAATAATTTCAAATTAGAAGCTATCCAAAAAGCCTTCTGTAGATAAACTAATACACTGATAACCTGAAGTCCGAAAGGTTTTTTCTTTAACTTCTTCATTGATTTTGGGAGTTTCACATCATGCACCCCAATTCTGCTCACTTCCCAGTCCTCCCGTATCCTCCCCTCATCCTTGCTGTGCCCTTCCCCAAAAGAAAATAAAGTGAGCAAGCAAACAAGCAAAAACAAAACAAAACCAAAAAAAACTCAAAAACCAAAACAGAAACAGAAAACTCTCTTTGCTTCTCCTTTCCTGCCTCTCTGACACCGCTCTATTTGTCCTGGTGGCATTGGCGGCTTCGGTGTGCCTTATAGTACACCCCTTTGTCCCATCTGCTTTACTGGCAAATGTTCATCACAGTGAGTCACTGGTCTGGTTCAAGGCCTCTGGTTTCTGGCACACCATCCTCACTGGATCCTCACTAGAACTCCTCTGGGATATCCTGTGGCTGCCCCCAGTCTTGGAGATCTTTCAGAAATCATTTCACAGGACCAGTCCCTTCACCAGCTCAGCCGATCCTGGGTGAGGTAGATGCTAGGGTGGGTCAACCCAAGCCCTGGCTGTGGGCCTGGGTGGTAGCTAAACTGATCAGTCCATGCCACTGGCGTCAGAGTCAGCTCCCTGACATGTATGCCCTCAGGGTCAATTCACCCTTGCCTGTGGTGAGGGATGGGGCTATCTCTCCTGAGTTAGCCAGGGAGCTTTTGTTTGCTTGCTCACTTTGTTTTATTTTCTTTTGGGGAAGGGCACAGCAAGGATGAGGGGAGGATACGGGAGGACTGGGAAGTGAGCAGAATTGGGGTGCATGATGTGAAACTCCCAAAATCAATGAAGAAGTTAAAAAAAAAACCTTTCGGACTTCAGGTTATCAGTGTATTAGTTTATCTACAGAAGGCTTTTTGGATAGCTTCTAATTTGAAATTATTATACAGAATTGCAAAAAACCATGAATCTGTGTGAAAATTGTCCAGGGCTGGCTCTCTGGCTGTAGTGTCCAGAGAGAAGCAAGGCCAACTTTCCCAGGGCCAGTGAAGAGCAGGGTCAGGTCAGCATGGCCTTCTAATTTCATCTCACATGGTTCCTAAGGCTTCGTGAGGTAACACAGGCAACTGACATCAACACAGATGCCAGGTGCAGTCAGACCATGGACCCAGACATGGCCCTCAGCAGTAGCTTAGTCTCAACTGACATCCTGGAGGCATGGGTGGAAGGAATGGCTCCTCAGGTGGGAATGGTTCTGGTGGCCATATGGCTGCTGCAGCCCCAACCCTGGGCCTCTATGTAACCTTTGGTGGCAATGCAGGACCTGGACTTCAGCACAGACCCTAGCTGCTGTAGGACCAAGGACTCTGACTTGGTTCTCAGCAGCAGTTGAGTCTGGATGTCACCATTGACCCAGAAGCAATATGACCCTTGATCTTGGGTGTCTCTACAGGCCTTCAATGGTAACAGGAACATCAGATATCAGTATAGACTCTGGCTGCAGTAGGGTCACACACACTGACATGGCCCTCAACTGCAGCTTTGGCTCTAATGTCACAATGACATTGAGTAGCAGCGCAGGCCACTCAGATCTGAATGCACCATGGTCCTCCAACACCAACCTGGACTCAGATCTGACGCTGGGCATCCTCATGGTGCTTGGTGGCAATAGGAGCCACATATGTCAATCCAGACCCTGGCTGCTGTAAGGCCATGAACCCAGACATGGCTCTCGGCAGCAGCAGATTGGGCTCAGATGACATCATGGTCCTGGGTGGCAGCACAAGCCACCCATATCTGTAGGTCCCTCCTGTGACATGGCCTCCAGACTCCAACCAAGCCGCAGGCTCAGACCCAGATCACAGGCCTCTGTGTGGGCCCTAGTGGAAACCTGGGCCACAGACTCCAATACAGACCCCAGCCTCAGCTGGGCCATGGACCCAGACATGGCCTTAGGTCGACATCTTGGCCTGGTCGACATCCTAGCTTCAAGTGGTAGCCCCAGCCACTCAGATCAGGATTGCTCTGGCACCAACATGGCCTCTGGACCCCAACCAGGCCACAGGTTGTGACCTAGACCTCAGGCTTTATGTGGCCTTTGGTGGCACCATGGTACATGGGCATCAACATAGACTTGGCTGTGGTAGGACCACGGACCCATACATGGTCTTCAGTAGCAGCTTAGGCCTGGTTATCACCATGGTCTTAGGTGGCAGTAAAGGCCCCCAGATCTGTACAGCTGCAGAGGCAGCATGGCTCATGGACCCAAAGACGCCTGGAGGCAGCCCAACCCACTGAAATCAGAATGGCATTCAACAGCAACAGGAGCCATGGACATCAACACAGACCCTGGCGACTGTAGGACCAGGGATCCAGACATGGCCCTTGGCAGCAGCCGGACCCAGACATCAGCATGGCCCCAGGTAGCAAGCAGGCCTCTCCTCTCAGTCTACTCCTTACTGCCTTCACCATGGCCCCAGGTGGCAAGCAGGCTCCAACATCTGTCCACTCCTCACATTTTCACTTCTTCCTTTCTGCATCTTTCCACAGTGCATGAAACATTCCGCTTCTCTGTATCTCCCATTTCTCTACCACATATTTCCTTATCATAATAAAGCCCCCATGGCGGGCCCATGGCTGTCTTTCCACCAGCCAAGGGCCTAAGGACCCTGGCTGGCTAGAACCTGTCTCAAGTCCGCAATTTTAAATTTAAACCTTAACAAATGCAACAATTTAAGTAAAAAATTATGTTAAGTGGGAAAAAATCTCAGCAGGATGCATACCTTGGGATTTCACTTCTGTAGCAATCGTGAAGTGGTGCTGAAGAGTGGGTTGCTACTGCCAACAGCTAGGGATAGGAGAGAAGATGGGTGCAGCTTGAGAAGTTGTTTTGGTCATGGTTATGTTTGTTCTGTGTTATATACCAAAATGACATCGTGTTTTACACACACAAATGACTGCCTGTATAATAGAATTTAACAAGTTTTGTGCCAGTACTTTCTGTTGATTTTGACATCATTATAGTAGTTTGAGATGTTAGCATTGAGAAGGGTAGTAGAAGCACGTTCATTGCTTAAATAATTTATTTAGTCTAATATTAATGAATTTTTTAGTCATTAGAAGTGGTTTCGCTGTGTAGCCCAATCTAGCCTGGAATCTGCAATCCTGCCTCAGCTTCCCAAGTGTTAGGTCATATGAGGTATGTGCTGCCATGCCTGGTTCCTATAAAACATTTTTTAACTATTTCATAGTAATATTTTAAAAACTTAAATTCAAGGGTTGATTTGACCATGTATTTAAGAAGTGGTAACCTCTGCCAGGAGTGATAACAGTAATCTGTCATATGTACTGTCATGGTTATTAAGAACATCATTGGTATCAACAAATGAAATTCAAGTAAAGGATATGGCTGTAGAAACCCAAATGTGTGGGTTGTCTAAGTCACTATAGAAAAAGTAATTTTATATAAAGACTGTAAAGTCAGTTGCTTCTTTTAGCTGACTGAAGGTGTAGTTGGAAACAAACGTAAACATACAATTAAAAACAGGCTTTGAAACCAAGAAGGCCTGTGGTAACCTTGGAGTCCTCATCTGGAGTGCCAGGTCAGGTAAGAAGGAGTCCCTGGCATAACACATTCTAGATCTAACCTTATAGACACTAAATAATTCTTACAAGCTATCTAGGCCTCCTTTAGCCTAATCTCACACCCATAACCATCTGTGTGTTATGTGTCTGTGCATTTGACACACATAACTATCCCAGTGTAGGTAGTGGGGTATGTGTGTGAGTGTGTGTAGGTCCTTCACCCTATGTAGAATATCCTATGGACTCAGTTTAAAAGGAGACCTGTGCATAATACTGACCTACTTAGGGCCTTAGTCACAGAGCCATGCTCTCGCAACTCAACAGAGAACCTGTCTCTACTTGCTAAGGGGTCATGAGGCTTTTCAGGAAATTTCAGAACAGAGAGGCTCTTGCCCTCCCCCAACTCTCAACCGTATACCAATTATAATCAACCCCTAAATGATGTCCCTAAACCCAAGGACAAACTTTGCTGGGAGAGAGGACATCGTCTTCTAGAATTACTTCCAGCTGTCATGGGGGCAACGTTCTTTCTAGGGGATCCTGTGAAAGTAAAATGATGGTTACATTTCAAGATTAATGTCTGGTAAGATTGCAAATAGTCTCTGAGTATTTTGTGGAAGTCTGGCCAAAACGTTGTAAAAGATGTGCACCATTTCAGCTAACCAAGTTGGAACCGTCTTGTGCAGCTGGTACCCAAAACAGGTCTTGTAGTAGCGCTATCAGTGTCATGACGTCATATCAACCAGGTGGAGTTGTTGTTATGGGGCTCCATCTTCTTCCTGGAAACTTCAAAGATTACTGCAGGAAAATTCATTGTTCATTGTGGAAAACTTAAACATTACTTATATAGACATATACAGACATATGAAAGGTATGATAAAGACAAAAATAGATATGAAGAAAAGCAAAGATGTTTTCTAAATTCTTTTTTCTTTCTGTCCCACAGCAAATGGCTCTTGACATGAGATAGAAACTCTGGGTTTTTTCTTTTAACAACATGCTTGGATTTAAAGAAGGACAGAGTCCAACTCTAAAACCAGCTCTACATATTCATAAACATATACAAACATACATATACATATATATAAATGTATACATTGTATCATTTGTACTTACGAACCATATTTGATTTTCTTGATGATCCTTATTGGATAGTTATTTTTCTACCTGTCATTATTCAAACATCAGGGTTTTCTTGAATTTTTAAAGATGAGTATTTTCCTGCAAAGACAAGAACAGGACCCTGCCCACATCCTATATGCTTTTCTTTCTTTTTTTAAAAAGATTTATTTATTTATTATGTATACAGTGTTCTGTCTATCTGTATGCTTGCTGGCCAGAAGAGGGCACCAAATCTCATTATAAATGGCTGTGAGCCACCATGTGGTTGCTGGAAATTGAACTCAGGACCTCTGGAAGAGCAATCAGTGCTCTTAACCTCTGAGCCATCTCTCCAGCCCCCTATATGCTTTTCTTACCACCTGAATGGTTATCACCATTGTGGATGAGCTGTCATTTCTCTGTTTCAATAGGTTTCTCCTTTTCAAAGTGAATCTTTATTAATTTTGATGGTATCCATAATTTTTCATCTCCTGTGGAAACAAGAGCAAAACCCCTTCCCCAATGTAGTACATCTCCTGGTTTCCATTGTGAGGTCAACACATCCTTGAAATATACTGGTTGATTCAATTCAGAATTTTTTTCCATTATCCAATGCCTCTACGCTGCTGTTGTTCCTTTCTCATTAGCATTAAGAAAATTCAAGGTTAACAAAGCATTATGCAATCTATTTCTGGGGGTATTTTCTGTCCCTTTCTGATTGTTCAGCATGTTGTTTATTGTACGATTTGACCTTTCTATAACTGCCTGACCTGTAGGATTATTTGGTATACCTGTAATGTGCTTTATATTATAATAAGCAAAAAAGTGTTTCATTTTCTTAGATACATATGCTGGACCATTGTCTGTCTTTATTTGTGCAGGTACACCTGATGGCCATAACTTCCAATAAATGTGTGATTACCTATTCAGCCTTTTCTGAGCTCAGGGCAGTTGCCCATTGAAAACCTGAATATGTGTCTATGGTGTGGTGTACATATTTTAATTTACCAAATTCCATAAAGTGGAACACATCCATCTGCCAGATTTCATTCCTTTGAGTACCATTTGGGTTACTTCCTGCAGGCAACGGTGTATGATTATAGAAAGAGCAAGTAGGGCATCTCTTTATAATCTCCTTAGCTTGATGCCATGTAATAGAAAACTCTTTCTTTAAACCTTTGCTATTGATGTGATGTTTTTTTTTATAAAATTCTGAGGCCTGCAACATTCTTCCAATCAATAATTGATCAATTTCTGCATTACCTTGTGCTAGAGGACCAGGCAGACCTGTATGGGATCGGATGTGTGTTATGTACATAGGACAAAGCCTATTCCTGATTATGCCTTGCACCTGGATAAACAATGAAGTCAATTTTGTATCATCTGGTATAACTTCAGCGGTTTCAATATGCAAGACAACTCTTTCTGCATATTGTGAATCTGTAACTATACTAAGAAGTTCTTTAAAATCCCTTAGCACCATAAGAATGGCATTATAATTCTGCCTTCTGGACAGAATTATAAGGGCTTTGTTCCACCTTACTCAATTCTTTTGATTTGTAACCTGCTTTCCCTGATTTATTTGAATCAATATAAAATGTACGGGCTCTAGTTATTGGTGCATCACGTACAATTTGAGGAAGAATCCAAGAAGTTCTCTTTATGAGGTTAAGTCTATCACTTTTGGGATAGTTGCTATTAATTTCTCCCAAAAAATTAGCACAAGCTCTTTGCCCATGGTTCATTGTCTTCCCATAACTTTTTTATTTCATCAGTAGTAAAAGGCACTATAATTTCTGCTGGATCTATACCTGCTAGTTGACGAAGTCTCAGTTTACCTTTTATAATTAATTCAGAGACTTTTTCCACATAAGTTTTTAATTTTTTACTTGGTTTATGTGGTATAAATATCCATTCTATAATAATATCATCCCTTTGGATTAAAATCCCTGTAGGAGAAATTCTGGAAGGCAATATGACTAGGATACCACTAAGATTTGGGTTCACCCTGATGGGGGAAATTATCAATATCCACATGTGCCTCCTCTAATTTTTCCTCAACCATTGTCAGTTCCTTTTCTGCTTCAGCTGTTAATTCTCTGGGACTATTCAAATCTTTATCACCATCTAAGGTTTTGTTTAAATGAACTATTAGATCAGGTGTTATCCCAACAGCTGGTCATAGACTGGAAATGTCTCCTAACAATCTTTGAAAGTCATTAAGAGTCCAAGCTGGCGGCAGGCACCTGAGCTGGGGGGTTTAAAACCAAACATTGGGTGCCAGATGAAGGCGTAAGTCAAAAAACAATCCCACACCAGTTTGGAATTATGATTAATAAAATGGTTATTTATTTAAAAGGAAAAAACTTACAGATCACCATCCCAGACAACAGCCCTCTGTGTGATCAGGAACGAAGTCTAACAGCCAGAAGCTAGAAGCAAGAGAGCAAGCACACAGCTACCGCTGCTTTTTAAAACAAAAGAGACCACACCCCAGTGGGCTGGTATCTTAAAGGCTATTGGCTGAAGGAGTGGAAGTAGCTTCCGCAGCATACCTGCCCCAACACACACACACACACTAAAATTAAATTTTGAATAAAATTTTAAAATATTTTCTGCTCTACTTTTATAGTGGGTTGTAAGACTCTCATTTCTGAAAGGACTCCAGGAAGGAATGTGGTACAGAGCAGATGAGAAGAATCTGAGTGAGTAGGCCTTGTTGGGTGTTGCCACACAATCTCTCAGAACTAGATTATGTTCTTACTCTCTGTAGTGGTTAGGCTTGTCAACTTGGTTGGATTGGCACGTGCCTAGAAAAATAAATCATATGTGTGCCTGATTTAAGTCCAGGGAAGTATAATTGAAGAGCCCAAGACCTGCCCTATAAGTGGACAGCACCATCTCCCAGGCTGAGGACCTAATGTGACTTGTTCTGCTGTGTCCTCCCTCCACCTCCTGATCATGATTGTCTAACCTCTGAAACTGTGAGCTAAACCCTTCTGAAAGAGCTGACTCATGAGTTGTCCTGTGACCTCCACATGAATGTCAGATTACATGACATTCATACCCTAATACCCACAATAAATAGATGTAATTTAAAAATAAATCCACTCTTAATTTTTTTTAATTATGTACATGTCTGTGTACCACATCTGTGCTTGATGCTTGCAGAGGTAAGAAGAGAGTACTGGATCCCCTGGAACTGGAGTTTTGGGCAGTTGTGAGCTGCCGTGTAGGTGCTGGAAATGAAACCCGGATCCTCTATAAGAACAATGGTCTTAACTGCTGAGTTATCTCTCCTGCATGATCCAGCTTTGCTTAAGTCTTGTAGTGGGTATCTCGTCACAGCAGTGAGACCTCTACACTGTCTAATTACATCTCTACACCACAGTCAAAGCATCGTTGAACCCAAATGTTAAAATAACCTGGGATCAAACCTGACTTCAATTCCTAGATCCTGGTCTTCATGCTGACGTCTCCCCTGTCATCCAACTATGATCAAATACATTTGTTATGCTCTTCTTCTATTGTTAAACTCTCCTTTGGAATCTGGGTGTCTGCTGTGACCCTTTATGATGGGTAAAAAGGAGACCACCCTCACTTCTCGCCTCTACACAGGGTAATGATGCAGTAGGTAAAATGTTCAGTGCACTCCCTGTAGCCATATATGAAAAACTGATAGTTATTCTTTTTTTCATGATACTTATTGAGCTCTACATTTTTCTTTGCTCCCCTCCCTGCCCCTCACCTCCCTCTTTCAACCCTCCCCCAAGGTTCCCATGCTCCCAATTTACTTAGGAGATCTTGTCTTTTTGTACTTTCTACTTCTCATGTAGATTAGATCTATGTAAGTCTCTCTTAGTGTCCATATTGTTGTCTAGGTTCTCTGGGATTGTGGTGTGTAGGTTGGTTTTCTTTGCTTTATGTTTAAAAACCACCTATGAGTGAGTACATGTGATAATTGCCTTTCTATGTCTGGGTTACCTCACTCAAAATAATGCTTCTAGTTCAATCCATTTTCCTGCAAAATTCAAGCTGTCATTATTTTTTTCTGCTGTGTAGTACTCCATTGTGTAAATGTACCACATTTTTTTTTTATCCATTCTTCAATCGAGGGGAATTTAGGTTGTTTCCATTTTCTGGCTATGACAAACAAAACAGCTATGAACATAGTTGAGCACATGTCCTTGTGGTACGATTGAGAATCCTTTGGATATATACCCAAAAGTGGTATTACTGGGTCTTGAGGAAGGTTGTTTCCTAATTTTCTGAGAAATTGCCACACTGACATCCAAAGGGGTTGTACCAGCTTGCATTCCCACCAGCAATGCAGAAGTGTTCCCTTTTCCCCACAACCTCTCCAGCATAAGTTGTTATCAGTGTTTTTGATCTTGGCCATTCTTATAGGTGTATGATGGAATCTCAGAGTTGTTTTGATTTGCATTTCTCTGATGACTAAGGATGTTGAACATTTCCTTAAGTGTCTTTCAGCCATTTTAGATTCCTCTGTTGAGAGTTCTCTGTTTAGGTCTGCACTCCATTTTTTTTATTGGATTACGTGATCTTTTGGTATCCAAATTCTTGAGTTCTTTGTATATTTTGCAGATCAGACCTCTGTCTGATGTGGGGTTAGTGAAGATCTTTTCCCATTCTGTAGGCCGTCGTTTTGTCTTGTTGACTTTGTCCTTTGCTTTACAGAAGCTTTTCAGTTTCAGGAGGTCCCATTTATTAATTGTTTCTCTCAGTGTCTGTGCTGCTGGGGTTCTATTTAGGAAGTGGTTCCCTGTGCCAATGCATTCAAGTGTACTTCCCACTTTTTCTTCTATAAGGTTCAGTGTAGCTGGCTTTATATTGAGGTCTTTGATCCATTTGGATTTGAGTTTTGTACATGGTGATAGATATGGGTCTATTTTCATTTTTCTACATGTTGATATCCAGTTATGCCAGCACCACTTGTTGAATATGCTTTCTTTTTTCCATTTGATATTTTTTGCTTCTTTATCAAAGATCAAGTGTTTGAAGATGTGTGGATTGATATCCGGGTCTTCTATTCGGTTCCATTGGTCCTCCTGTCTGTTCTTATGCCAGTACTAGGCTGTTTTCAGTACTGTAGCTCTGTAGTATAGTTTGAAGTCAGGGATTGTGATGCCTCCAGAAGTTCTTTTGTTGCCCAGGACTGTTTTGGCTATCCTGGGTTTTTTGCTTTTCCAAATGAAGTTGAGTACCGTTCTTTCAAGGTCCTTGAGGAATTTTGTTGGGATTTTGATAGGCATTGTGTTGAATCTGTAGATTGCTTTCGGTAGGATTGCCATTTTTTTTAATATTTATTTATTATGTATACAGTATTCTGTCTGTGTGTATGTCTGCAGGCCAGAAGAGGGCACCAGACCTCATTACAGATAGTTGTAAGCCACCATGTGGTTGCTGGGAATTGAACTCAGGATCTTTGGAAGAGTAGGCAATGCTCTTAACCACTGAGCCATCTCTCCAGCCCAGGATTGCCATTTTTACTATATTAATTCTGCCTACCCAAGAGCATGGGAGGTCTTTCCATTTTCTGGTGTCTTTTTCAATTTCTTTCTTCAAAGATTTAAAGTTCTTGTCATACAAGTCTTCCACTTGTTTGGTTAGAGTTACTCCAAGATATTTTATGCCATTTGTGGCTATTGTGAAGGGTGTTGATTCTCTGATTTCTTCCTCAGCCTTTTATCATCTGTGAACAGGAGGGCTACTGATTTTTTTTTTTTGAGTTAATCTTGTATCCTCCTACATTGCTGAATGTGTTTATGAGTTGTAGAAGTTCCTTGGTAGAATTTTTGGGATCACTTATGTAAACTATCATATCATCAGAAAACAGTGAGAGTTTGACTTCTTTTCCAATTTGTATCCCCTTGATCTCCCTTTGGTGTCTTATTGCTCTAGCTAGGACCTCAAGAACTATATTGAATAGGTATGGAGAGAGTGGACAACCTTGTCTTGTTTCTGATTTCAGTGGAATCGCTGGGAGTTTCCCTCCATTTAGTTTGATGTTGGCTGTTGGCTTGCTGTATATTGCCTTAATTATGTTTAGGTATGTTCCTTGTATCCCTGCTCTCTCCAAGACTTTTATCATGAAGGGATGTTGTATTTTCTCAAATTTTCACTCAGCATCTAGTGAGGTGATCATGTGGTTTTTATTTTTCAGCTTATTTATATGGTGGATTACATTGACAGATTTTTGTATGTTGAACCATCCCTGCATCTGTGGGATGAAGCCAACTTGGTCATGTTGGATGATGGTTCTGATGTGTTCTTGGATTCTATTTGCTAGTATTTTATTTAGTATTTTTGCATCAATGTTCATGAGTGAGATTGGTCTGTAATCTTTCTTAGTATTGTCTTTCTGTGGTTTGGGTATCAGGGTAACTGTAGCCTCATAAAAAGAGTTTGACAATGTTCCCTCTGTTTCTATTGTGTGGAATAACTTGAGGAATATTGGTATTAGTTCCTTTTGAAAGTCTTGTAGAATTCTGAGCTGAAACCATCTGGTCCTGGGCTTTTTTTGATGACTGTTTCTATTTCTTCAGCAGTTATAGGTCTGTTTAATTTGCCTATCTGGTCTTGATTTAATTTTGGTAAGTGATATTTATCCAGAAAGTTGTCCATTTCCTTTAAGTTTTCCAATTTTGTGGAGTACAGGTTTTCAAAATATGACCTAATGATCCTCTGTATTTCCTCCGTGTCTGTTCTTATGTCCCCCTTTTCATTTCTGATTTTGTTAATTTGGATATTCTCTCTCTGCCTTTTGGTTAGTTTGGATAAAGGTTTGTCTATTTTGTTGATTTTCAACTCTTTGTCTCATTGATTCTTTGTATTGTTTTCTTTGTTTTTATTTTGTTGATTTCAGCTCTCAGTTTGATTATTTCCTGCCATCTAGTTCTCTTAGGTGAGTTTGCTTCTTTTTGTTCTAAAGTTTTCAATTGTTCTGTTAATTCACTAATGTGGGATTTTCCCAGCTTTTTTATGTAGGCATTTAGTGCTATGAATTTGCCTCTTAACACTGCTTTCATTGTGTCCCATAAATTTGGGTATGTTGTGTGGTCATTTTCATTGAATTTTAGGAAGTCTTTAATTTCCCCTTTTATTTCTTCCTTGACCCATTGATAATTCAGATGAGCACTGTTTAATTTCCATGTTTTTGTGGGTTTTCTGGAATTGGTATTGGTGTTGACTTCTAGTTTTAAAGCATGGTGATCTGATAAGGTACATTGGGTTATTCCAATTTTTTTGTATTTGTTGAGGTTTGTTTTGTTACCGAGTATGTGGTCAATTTTTGAGAAGGTTCCATGAGGTGCTGAGAAAAAGGTATATTCTTTTCTGTTTGGATGGAATATTCTATAGATGTCTGTTAAGTCCATTTGAGTCATAACATCTGTTAGTTCTCTTATTTCTCTGTTCATTTTTTGTCTGATTGACCTGTCCAGTGGTGAGAGGGGAATGTTGAAGTCTCCCACTATTAGTGTGTGGGGTTTAATATGTGATTTAAGCTTTTGAAGTGTTTCTTTGACATATGTAGGTGCCCTTGTATTTGGAGCATAGATGTTCAGTATTGAAATTTCCTCTTGATAGATTTTCCCTGTGACTAATATGAAATGTCCTTCTTTGTCTCTTTTGACTGATTTTAGCTTGAAGTCTATTTTGTTAGATATCAGGATAGCTACACCTGCTTGTTTCTTAGGTCCATTTGATTGGTATATTTTTTTCCCAACCTTTTACTTTGAGACCATGTCTGTCTTTGAGGTTGAGATGTGTTTCTTGTATGCAGAAGAGGGATGGGTTCTGTTTTCATATCCAATCTGTTAGCCTGTGCCTTTTTATGGGTGAGTTGAGTCCATTTACATTAAGGGATATTAATGACCAGTGGTTGCTATCTCCTGTTAATTTTGTTTTCATCATTGGTGATGTTATTTTGTGCGTTTTTTTTCTTCTTCGGGATTTGCTGTAATGAGATCATCAATTGTATGTGTTTTTGTTGGTGTAGCCATCTTCCTTGGATTGGAGTTTTCCTTCTAGTATTTTGTGTATGGCTGGCTTTGTGGCTAGGTATTGGTGAAAGCTAGATTTGTCATGGAATATCTTGTTTTGTCCTTCTATAGTGATTGACAGTTTTGCTGGGTATAGTAGTCTGGGCTGGCATCTGTGGTCTCTCAATGTCTGCATAATGCTTGACCATGACCTTCTGGCTTTCATTGTCACCACTGAGAAGTCAGGTGTAACTCTGATGGGTCTACCTTTATATGTTACTTGTCTTTTTTCCTTTGCAGCTCTTAATATTCTTTCTTTACTCTGTATGTTTAGTGTTTTGATTATTATGTGGTGAGAGGCCTTTTTTTTGGATCCATTCTATTTGGTGTTCTGTAAGCTTTTTGTATCTTCATAGGCATATCTTTCTTTAGGTAGGGAAATTTACTTCTATGATTTTGTTAAATAAATTTTCCATGTCTTTGAGTTGACTTTCTTCTCCTTCTTCTATACCTACTATTCTAAGATTTGGCCTTTTTATGTTGTCCCATATTTCATGGATATTTTGGGTTAAGCTTTTGTTAGATTTAATGTTTTCTTTAACTGATGAATCTATTTCCTCTATTTTATCTTCCGCACTTGAGATTCTGTCTTCCATTTCTTGTATTCTGTTGTTCATACTTGCATTTGTGGTTCCTGTTCTTTTCCTCATGATTTCTGTTTCTATAATTCCTTTGGCTTGTGTTTTCTTTATTTTTTCTATCTCACTTTTCAAGTCCTGAATAGTTTCTGTTATATGTTTGAATTCTTTTTCTTTAAATGATTTGCCGATATCTTCCAATTTTTTGTTTGTTTTTTCTTCCATTTCTTTAAGGTAATTTCTCAATTCATCTTTAATAATTTCAGATATTCTCTTGTGGTTATTTTTTAGATCATTTTCTTCTGGGTCATCCATATTTAGCTGTTCAGGTCTTACTTTTTTAGGGTCTTTGGGTTTCACTGGTATTGTCTTGCTCTTTGTGGTGTAGCTTGTGATCTTACCTTTTTTACTCATCTTTTCCTCGAATAGGTGTGGTTGGTGCTGTCTGAGATTCTGTTGAATAATCCCCTAGGTGCCAGTAGATCAAAAGCAAAGATGGTTTTCCTCGTGGTACAGTCAGTGTCACAGTTCTAGTTACCCCGTTGGTTATTCCTGTTCCTAGAGGTAGCTCAGTGCTCCTGTGTTTTGGTCTGGTCCCTTGGAGTTTGCTGTCTCAAGCCTATTTTGGTCTAGGCTGCTGGCTTTGATCTGTTTCTGTAAATCTTGGTCTGGATCTCCTCTTGCAGAAGTCCCTGGCTTGGAGTTAGACCTGTTCTGGTGGTGATCGCTGATTCTGGATCTCGTCACTGGTTCACTCCTGATCGTGTCCCAGGACCGGGTTTGCTCCTGGCTTCTGCCCCTGGTGGAGCTTGTTCTCTCTTTGTCTTAGGTAACTGGTTAGGTCCCACTCCGGTTCTGGTGGAGGTCGCGGACTCTGAGTCAGGTCATTGGCTCAATCAGTGTCCCAGGACTGGGTTGGCTCTCAGGGCTGGGTTTGCTCCTGGCTTCTGCTCTGGGTGGAGCTTGTTTCTGCAGCTCTCTCTGTCCTATGAGTCTCCTTCAATTCCACTCCTGTGGAATTTGTTGCCCAAGGCAGAGTTCCTCGCCTCAGGGCAACTTTGGTTTAGGTTACCAGCTTTGGCCTGTAAATCCTAGTCTGGATTCCCTCCTGCAGAAGTCCCTGGGTTGGAGTTGGGCCTGGAAAGGTTTCTGGTTCCCGTCTACTGCCTGGGAGGTTCTAGGCTCGGGTGCACCCAAACCGCAGGGGACCTGCTTGCTTCCTCAGAGGTCTCAGACTCACCCTAGGACTCACAGGGGTTCCAGATTCCTGCCTATTCCCTTTGATGTCCCAAACCAATGCCCTAACCCACTGGGAACCTGGCTCAGGCCTACTCTCTCTGAGGTCCCAGATTCGAGCCTGGCCCTGTTGAGATCTCTGGTTCCTGCTTATTCCCTCAGATGACCCAGCCTCACTCATGCCCAGGCAGATGGAGGTCCTGGCTCAGGCCTAGTTCCTGGGGTGGGGGGTCCTAGACTCTTGCCCAGACCCGCGGGGGTGTTGGCCTACATCCACTCCCTTGAAGGTCCCAGATTCACGTCCGGACCCTCAGCAGTCTCTGGCTCTGGCTCACTCGCTCAGCAATTACTCCCTTGTACCTTTTCCGGTGGAGATCGCTGGCTCTGGATCTGGTCACTGGGTTAATCCTGATCCACTCGTGTCCCGGGACTGCCTGATAGTTATTCTTTCATGTCTGGATAAAGGATAAACTTCAATCCCCCCAAAATCCTGACCATACAGACACACACACTTCTTTCTCTGGGGAGTTTTGTGGGCTCCATCAGTGCTCTTAGCTCCACACTTTTGCCTTATTCTAATAACTCCAAAGGAAAGAAAATGGAAATACTGAACAGCGGTGGGTTTAGCACACCTTGGCTTTCATAGCCAAAGGGGCATTAGAAGCTAGAACTGTTTTATTAGATTAAGCAAAATGTGCAAGGACTCCTCACAAAAACATGGTGTTGTTGAGACTGCTGGCTGTAGCTATGGCAGCCAAGCTTGGGAACTGAAAGCAAGAGGAAATGGATGGGACTCAGACAACAGGATCACAGCTGTGATCGCCAACCCCCATCAGGAAAAGCCTGAGCATTTGCTGTCACATAGCTTCTACTGCTGACTTCCTAAAGTTCCTCAAGGAATCAAATTCAAATCTTAGGATAGTATGTCTCCTTGTCTGCTTGTGGATACCCTACACAGTGACAGGAAGTCCTGGATCTGAAGCTTCAAGAAGTGATGCAGAAGTTTCCATGCATGAGGGGTTGGGGAAGGGTGTTTATGGAGGTAAGGTTGAAAAGTGAGAGCTGAAAAGGGCAAATAAGAACTGCCAGGACCACCCCTGCTCTCATGGGCAAGGAGGGATAAAAAACAGAACCCAGGAGCAATGGCTAGAAGAATCTTAAGTACGTGTAAGTATGGAGGTCTGTGTTTTTTCTTAGGTGGTTTCTGCCTTGTTTTCTGAGATCAGGTCTCTTACTGGATGGGAACTTGCCTAGTAGGCTAGGCTGACTAGTTAGCGAACCTAGGGATCCAACTATCTCTACTGGAATACCAGCACTGGAATTATAAGCAAGTGCCATCACATCTTGATGTGGGATTCCCCTTTGTATGCTGTGAATACTATTGGTCAATACAGAAGCTGTTTTGGACCTGTGATAGGATAGAGCAGAGCTAGGCAGGGAAAACTAAATTGAATGCTGGGAGAAGGAAGGCGGAGTCAGGGAGAAGCCATGGAGCTGCTGCTGGAGACAGATGAGTTGAAACTTTGCTGGTGATGCACAGATTAATGGAGATAGGTTAAATTAAGATGTAAGAGTTAGCAAATAAAAAGCTAGAGCTAATGGGCCAAGCAGTGATTTAAATAATATAGTTTCTGTGTGATTATTTTGGGGCTGAGCAACCAGGAACCAACAAGTGGCCTCCCTACAATAACATGTGGCTTTTTAAATGTTAGCTCCTGGGGGAGGTGTCAGTCAATTCCTTATGCTTATACTGAAAGCAACTGAGCTATCGCTCCAGCCTCATAAAGGTCCCACACCAGCTCTGATTGCCCTCATCTCACACCCTAACTGTTGATTTTTCAATAACTGAGGAGCTTTGTCCACTCTGTTATACAGGCGACTCCTTTGGGCCATATGCCTGTCTCTTGGTCCCAATTCCAAATTCACAAAACAGATAATCTTTTTTCATTCAGCTTGAATGGTTTCAGAGAAAGTGGGTTTTGTTTTAAGAGAGAAAACATTTAAGCATGTCCTATACACTAAGGAATAAAGTTAGGCTAAGTAGGAAGTTTGAATAACGCCTGCTGTGTAAATAAACTAGAGGAGGCAAGGATGTTTAACAATTCTTTCAAATTGCTTTAGGCATGCTGTGATGGTTTGAATGAAAATGGCCCTCACATATTTGGATGCCTGGTTCCTCATTTGGTGGAACTGTTTGGCCTGGATTAAGTATGGCTTTGTTGAGGAGCTGTGTCATTGTGGGTAGACTTTACTGCTTAAAATGCTCACAACATTCCCAGTTAGTTCTCTCTGCCTACGGACCAAGGTGAGTTCTTGGCTATTGCTCCAGAATCATGCCTGCCTGCCTGCCTGCCTGCCTGCTGCCATGCTTTCCACTGTGATGGTCATAGACTCACACTCAGAAACTGTAAGCCCCCAATAAACTCTTTCTTCTCTAAATTGCCTTGGTCATGCTGCTTTGTCACAACAGTAGAAAAGAAAGACACACACCATATTTGAGGAAGCTAGTTGAGTGAGTGCCTCTCAGATCCAGTTTTAGCTTCTCCATCATGTCTCATGTCAGTTCATGTTACACTGAGCATCTGCATAGAGTCAAACTGTACTTCTTTAAAAATAGACCACAGCCACCAGCAAAAATGCTTCTTAGGGCAAAGGAGCTCTTCACCAAGCCTGATGACCTGTGAGTCCACATGATGGCGGCAAAGAAATGACTCCTCCAAGCTGCCCTCTGATCTTCGCACATGTGCTAGGGCACATAAGTACACACACATGGTGCGGGACTGTGGGTTTATTTTGAGTTAAGAAAAATAAGGTTTGATTAAGGAAGACCTCCTGAGAAATCTCTGGTAGGAACAGATGGCCTGGATGTCTGAGTTCTACATCCAGAACAGATTTAAGATGTTGTCTGAGATGATCAAGCCTCATAGGATATTTTAGTTAGGACTTGATCATAACTCTAAATTTTTTTTTAGGTTTTCATAAGATTATCAGTGCCCCCAACCAGTCAAAAGTAGCCTGAAATACTACACCCACATTCCCAAAAAATGGACTATGGATAGTTTCCTTTGTTTAAAAAAAAAAAAGAGGGGGAAGTAGTGTGGGAAAATTGTCTGTATTCTGTCAATCATGTTTTAAATAAATGCTGATTGACCAGGCAGAAAATATAGGTGGGACAACCAGACAAAAAGTAAAGGTGGAGCAAGAAAAACAGGAAAATACTGAAAAGGAGGAAGCCCATTCCTCCCCACTCCTGCCCAGACCACCAAAGAAGCAGGATGTGACCTACCCCGCTAAAAAAGGTACTGAGCCATATGGCCAACATAGATAAAAATAATGGGTTAACATAACTTATAAAAACTAATACTTAGCCTGAGTTAATGGGCCAATCAGTTTATAATCTTCTGGAGACCTCTGTGTGATTTTCTTTGGGACCTAATGACTGTGGGACCTGGTGGGAGGACAAAAACCAACCAGGCCTTCATGTTACACACAAACACACACACGTACACACACACACACACACACACACACACACACTAAATGTTAAATAATTTTAAATAAATAAAAATAATAAAATAATAATTTGGGCTCCCTCTCCACTGTAAATGTTGCAAATGTTCCTTACCTTTCTTCCCAGTGCATGATTTACACCACTTTGGTGCCTTTCTTTTTTTCTTTTTTTTTTTTTTACCATACCTCTCCAAAGGAGTGCCTTTCTGTACTTATTACTTTCCTTGTTACTGTGACCAAATGCCTGAAAAGAAGCAGCTCAAGGGAGGAGACATTATTTTGGCTCATGGTTTCAGGAAAACAGCCCATCATGACAGGGAAGGCATGGCAGTAAATAAATCCATGGTGTGGGAATTTGTTGCAGAATTTGTGTCACATATGGGTTGGTCAGAAAGCAGATAAATTCCTGGAAGAAGAGCCAGGTTATCACCCCAATGCCTGCCTTCTAGCAACTCATTCATTCCAGCTGGGCCCCATCTTCTAAAGGTTCCACAACCTCCCAAATGGTGATACCATCTTGGGACTAAATGTGCAAACACACAAGCTTCTGGAGAGACATTTCATACACGGTCCATAGCACCTTCCATGAAAATTGAATGTGACAAATGCCTGCTACATGTGATGAAGACATGGAGCTAATGGATGCATCAATGAAACAATCAGTTACTTTATCCAAACATAAGTTGTTTTGTTCAGCAACATAGGATGGCCAAATTCTGTAGTAATGGACTTCATTACTTTGCCTACTCCACAGAACTTCCCTCTTACTGGGCAGTGTTGTAAGTTTGAGACCAGACTGGTCTATAGAACAAGTTCCAGGATAGCCAAGGTTACACAGAGAAACTCTGTCTCAAAAAACAAAAAACAAAACAAAACAACAAAACCTTCCTTTTTCCCTCTACTTTATTGTACTGCACTTGTCTATTTTTACAGTCTTAATCTAAGTCCCCATTATCTTTCAGGTGACACTCTTTTATAGTTTCGGGTTCTTCACTTACATTCTGGTCTCTTGCACATCCTTCTTCAAAAGTTGATGGGAGCCTGACACTTGGCAGCATTCCGCAAGCCTGCAGGCCTCCTGCCTTGCCCACTCCTGCACCCTTTCACGTATAACCTGTGACTTGGTTCTCTCTCCCATCCCTTCCAGGTCTTAATATGGAACATTTCCTCTCTTCTTCCTGAAGAGCGCCCTTCTTTGGCTCTCACCTCAATCTTGCTCTGCAAATTTCTAACTACCCTTCAGAACCTGTTTATAAGCACTCACTATGCAGAGACTTCACAAGGCTCCCATGCCCACTTCCACTCTCCTCCATCTTAGGTCTTTAACTGCACTTGCTGGTTTGGACTGGTATATGACTGACTTGATCACCCAAGAAATGTGGGATTTCTCCACTGAAGTAGAACCTCCTCGAGGCCAGAGCCTATATAGGTTTTCTGGGTCTGTGACAATGAATAGCAATGACCTGGTGGCTTAAATGATAGAACTTTGTGACCCATTGTGCTAGAGACTAGAAGGCCAAGATTAAGGTGCTGAGAGGCAAATGTGGTTTCTGAAGCTGCTCTCTTTGGCTTGCAGTTGGCTGTCCTATTGCTGTCTTGTCTTTACATGGCTTTTTTTTTTCTTCACATGCACACATCTCGAGTTTATCTTCGTGCCTAAGTTTACTTTCAGAAGGTCATTATTTGGGTGCTGGAGAGATGACTAGGTGGTTAAAAGCACTTACTACTCTTTCAAAGGACCAGAATTTGACTCCCAGCACCCACATCAGGGATACACAGCCTCCTGCATTTCCAGCTTTAGGGAATCTGATACCCTCTTATGGCCTTCTTGGGCACCCAAATACATGTGCATATAACATGCACACACAACTTTAAGATTAAAAGCAAATCTTAAAAAAATGACACTAATCAGACTAGATTAGAGATTACTACGATGGACTCATTTTGACTTAATCACCTCACCAAAGAACATATCTCCAAACTGTCATCTCTGGGAGTTAGTGGGCTGGATGTATAGCTCATTAGGAAAGGGCTAGCCCAGTATATGCAGAACCCTGAGTTCGATTTCCAGTGCCACATCAAACTGTGTGTAATAACCCACATCTGTAATCCCAGTATTTGGGAAGTAGAGGTATGAAGATCAGAAGTTCAAAACCATCCTTGGTTACATGATCAATTTGAGGCCATCTAGAAATACATGAGAACCTGTCTCAAAAACAAAGTACTAGGAGATAAGTTTTCAAGATAGAAATTCTTGAGGAGAAGGCAGTTGGACCTACAACAGGGACTATATCACTTCTGCTCATACCCCAGCATCCAGAAGAGTGCTGCTCTCGAGACTTGATTTACAGCTCTATATAAATGACTGCATTTCTAGCCCTCACTTTGCTCTTCCCCACAACCACGTATTGTTTCACAAGCACACACTGCAGCAGGAGGATCCTCAGTGGCCACGGGAAATATTTGCTATCACAATCAAGTCACTTTTTTTTGCCACCCTGGTTTGTCCATCACCCTAATGCGCTGCTGGGGAGGTTCTGCGGACAGCTGATGGCTCACACAGCTGGGCCTTTTTAGAAGATGAGTCATAGATGAGTAGGTGGGAGGAGGGGAGGATGGATCTGCTCAGGTCTGGGAAAGCAGTTTAGCAATGAGTACTAGAAGAGAAAGAAAGAAAGAAAGAAAGAAAGAAAGAAAGAAAGAAAGAAAGGAGGGAAGAAGGGAGGGAAGGAGGGAGGGAGGGAGGTAGAAAGGAAGGAAGGAAAGATAAGACAGAAAGAAAGGAAGGAAGAAGGAAAGAAAAAGAATCTTGCAACTTTATAATGTCACAGCTAGTAATTCAATCTGAGGACCTGGCAGAGGAGAGCTCAAGATAAGCTTATATCCTAATGTTAAATTCTTTTTTTCTTTTCTTTCCTTTCCTTTCCTTTTCTTTTCCTTTCCTTTCTTCTTTCTTTCTTTCTTTCTTTCTTTCTTTCTTTCTTTCTTTCTTTCTTTTTTAAAGATAGGGTTTCATTCTGTAGCCCTGGCTGGCCTGGGAGTCATGGAGATCTACCTTCCTTTGCCTCCCAAGTTCTGGGATTAAAGGTGTAGGGCCACATGACCCAGCCCCACCCTTTATTTCTTTAGAAAAAATATAAACATATATATTCTTGCTATTATGATAAATAACAAGTATCTGAGGAGAGTGCCTAGTATGACAAGAAGAGGCTTTGTGCATCCAGTGCACTGAAATTACTGCAGTTATGTAGCCATTGAAAGGGCTAAGGGGTTGTTTTAAGTGTGTGTGTGTGTGTGTGTGTGTGTGTGTGTGTGTGTGTGTGTGTGTGTGCGCGCGCACGCGCGCGCTCGTGTGGGGGTGCACACATGGTGACTGACAGCTGTGGAGGTCAGAGAACAACTGGCTGAGCCTGTCTTTCATCCCACAATGTGGGTCCCAGAAATTGAACTCCGGCTTGGTAGCAGGTATCTTTACCTGAAGCTACCTCACTGGCCTAGAAAAGGTTGTTTATGAAGAATTTGTTTTTAGACTTATTTTACGAGCATGAGTGTTTTGCTGGCATGTGTCTGCACTGCCAGGAAGTACCATAAAATGGCATCAGATCTCTGGGCGGTGGTGGCGCATGCCTTTAATCCCAGCACTCGGGAGGCAGAGGCAGGTGGATCTCTGTGAGTTTGAGGCCAGCCTGGCTAGTTCTAGGATAGGCTCTAAAACTACACCGAAACCTTGGTTTGAAAAACCAAAAAAGGGGGGCATCAGATCCCCCCAAAACTGGAGTTAAAGACAGTTGGGGTGTGCCATATGGTTACTGGGAATCAAACCCAAGTTCTCTTAGAAGAGCAGCAAGTGCTCTTAATGGTTTAGCTATTATCTCATCTTTCCAACACTGTTTAGGAAGAACTTTTAATGATACAAGAGAAAAATTGCATGAAGTAGTAGGACGTAGCACCGATCCTCTGACCAGGTAATCAAGGAAAATTGTCGCTTACATGCGCGTTTGTAAATTCAGAGGAAGCCTAATCTAGGTAAACATCCTAATTTTATTTTAATACAGTTTTGTTGTTGTTGTTTTAAAGAGCCAGAGATGTCTTCCTTTGTGTATTCTTTTTAAAGCATGTGTTACTTTTACAGCTAGGAAAGCAGGCAAAGTTTCTAAAGTCACTGTGCTGTCCACCAATGAAATTCCAACTCCCAGGGAAAGCATCTGCCATGCGTGCGCCTGCTCCCAGCTCTATGCTCTGGACCTCTCTTCCTCCCTGGGGCTGACTGGCTTCTAAGGAGCTATCAAGTCCGGGTGGTTAGGGCAAGCGACAAGCACAGCCAAGCGTAGCGCAGCTCTCGGCCAGAGGTGGAAGGTCAGGGGTGGGGCCGAGCTTTCTTCTGTCCGGGAGCGAGATCTGGGCTGCGCAGGGCGCCTGAAGCCCTTGTTCTTTCTCGGCCATCCGCGGCCACCGCCCAGCCGGTAGCTACAGGGTCTGATGCAAAGTGCCTTGTCATTGGGAAAGCTGGTGGCCGGGACGTTGAATTCCATGAAGCTGGAGTAGGACTGCGGGGGTGGGAAATGAACAGAAGCCCCTGTTCTCGCAATGCACTCGGACTAGCCCACTCTGACTAGCCCGGTGAGGAAGTCGGAGGCGGGGTCCTCGCCTAGCCCACTTGGGCCGCCTGTTCCTCTTCAGGACAGCACCTGGGAGCCGGCAGCCAGCCAGCGAGGTCGACTTTGCTCCTGAGGGGACCCTCAGCTTGCGCCTTGGCCCTGCCCCTCCTGTTTCGTGATGCTGCGAGTCTTCATCCTCTTCGCGGAGAATGTCCACACCCCGGACTCCGACATCAGCGACGCCTACTGCTCCGCTGTGTTTGCAGGTAGGAATGCTGGTGACACAGTCAGGGTACCTGGGGAGTGGAATCCTGGGGGCGCGATCGAGGTGTGCCTGGAAGCCAGGAAAAAGACTGGTGTTGGATATTGAAAAGATACAGAGAGAGGTGGGGCAACTCAGGGCAAACTCAGGTTGTGCGATAGAACAACCTGGCTGTGTTTCAGCTGAGCCGGCGGGGGGGGGGGGGGGGGCATTTGGTAGATCAGCAGGAGGACGGGGCCACTACCCCTCTTTTCCGGATTCCTTAAAAGATCTCTTTCCACTTTTGGCTGCATTGTCTAGCAGATCTCTGCTCCTCTCCCCAGAAGGCCTGGGCCTTCACCTATTTATAGCCCAGCACTTCTCTGGGCCTTTGCTCACTATCAGAAGCTAGACTAGCAGGCTGGCTGCCACTGGAGGCAGAAGCAAAACCACGCCTCCAGGAATCCTAGTCTCTCTCTCTCTCTCTCTCTCTCTCTCTCTCTCTCTCTCTCTCTCTCTCTCACACACACACACACACACACACACGCACACACGGTGGCGGGGGGGGGTTAGCTGTCAGCATCACCAATCTTCAGGACTCTCCCTTCATCACTCTCAACAGAATATTGGCATTGTATTTAGACTTCATTAGACTGGGGTCCCCTAGTACCAGGCAGCATGCTCCTCTCCAGTCCTGGGCCTTTCCACAAGCTTCAGCTGGGCTCTGCCTGTGCTTTTCCTTCAGGAGGTGAAGGCTGGCCATGTCTGTTTTCCCAGGACAACCCTTCCCTGCCAGGACCAGACCAGGGCTGAGATCTTCATGATTTATCTTCCAAATCTGGGATGTGGGGACCAGGAGTGGGCCAGTTTCACTCTTCACCTGTAGGTTCTCTTCTCCATCTTCCTTCCGGTCCAGCCCTATTTTCCCTGTATCTCTGGCCCAGAAGATTAGAGTATCAGTCAGTCCCTGGCCATCCAGTGGACATCCCCTTTCAGGACCACACATGTCACTAAGGACAGATGTGTGCTTCCAGACAAGTGTACACCCTGGAGTGCATGGGACGTCTGGGATGCCCACAGAGAACAGTTGCTCTCAGAAGGTGGGCTTGAGACAAGCAGGGCACATGCAGATGTGTCGGGAGCACCCACTGCTGAGTGCAGAATTTGGTGCATCTTTGGAGCGAGAACCAGGATGGGCAGCCTGGAAAGCAGCCTGCGCTAAGAGGAGCGACTGAAGAACTTCAAGAACATTCCATATGTGCCTCCCTCCCCCATGCTTTGACTTGTCCACCAGCTTTCCCTAGACGCCTTTGGAAACGAGCTTTATCAATGTGTTCCCAGCAGACAGGACAAGGTCATCTTCTCGTGTGGTTGGGGTGCAGACTTTTATGTTTCCTCCCTGTATGCTCCACTCTGAGCAGACCAGCCAGTGGCCTGGTTTAGATGCCTGGCTGAGGGCTCTGGACTCCACATGGTTTGTTTCTAGAGCAGTGGTTCTCAACCTGGTGGGCGTTGACCCTTTTGGAGTCAAATGACCCTTTCACAGGGGTTTCATATCAGATATTTACATTCACAACAGTAGCAAACTTATAGTTATGAAGTAGCAATGAAGTAATTTTATGGTTTGGAGGGGTCACCAAAACATGAGGAACTGTATTAAAGGGTCAACATTAGGGAGGTTGAGACCTACTACTCTAGAGGGTACCACTGGTGTTATCTCTCCTCCTTCTCCACTTCTGTTCCCCGGCTGAGGGAAGGGAGGATACTATTTTGAAAGGCCAGCCATGTTCTTTGGGTATTAAGCTAGTCTTTGAACCCCTTCCTCACTCACTGTCTGGAAGTCCAGACAGCTTTGTAAGGGTATGCCTCAGTACTGTGTGTCTTTGCTGGTCTAGAGCCGATTCTCCTCTTGGGAGCTTTGTCTCCTTTGGTGTCCACCCAGGCAGTCCTGATTTCCTTCCAGTGTCTCTGACCTCCTCCCTTCTCTGCAAAGATCCAGGGCAATCTCTGCCTGCTATTCACCCCACCCCCAGGGCAGCCTCAGGAGCTCTAGTGAGAGAAAGGCTAGGGATAATGATATGGGAGTGTTTCCTAGCCCACTGGAGGAAGTACAGCTGATGCAGCTACAGGCCAGTCTTCATTTAGCCCCAGGGGGCCTGGCTGGAGCCTTCCCTCAACCTCACTGGGAGGAGGAGGTCATCCATCCTCCTCTTTGTTGCTGCCAGCCTCCTCTGGGGATGTTCCCCTTTCCTGGAGCCCAGAGCTCACATTAGAGAAAGGAAGTGTATTTATCTGTGCTCTGAACCTGAGAAGCAGGCTGGCTGGAACTCACAATCCAGGATGTCATTGTCCGGCAGTAGAGAACGGTTTTCCCCTCCCCCAGACTCTGGCCACCTTCCACCTTCTGCACTAGCCAAACTCTTAACCCATGTCTAAATTTGGCTGCCTTGCAGTATTTAAGCTTGCTCACCCTTCTGCTCATCAGGGCCAGGTTGGTGAATGATTACAGAGCAGGCTCTGGCCTGGGGCAGACACATGCAAACTGTGCTTCTGGGAAGCCTAGTCTCCCTAGCTGACCTAGACCTGCCTTTCCAGTGACATGGTTAGGTTACACTATCTCACAGATTGTCTGTGGTACAGTAATCATGCCTTGCTCGGTCAGCTCTAAGGGGTCGAAGGGAAGGGTCTTATGCCCTTCACTGGTAAGGATTTGGCTCGGAAGACTCAGGGGCTTTGCCAAGGTTGTACACTTACCAGAGCATCCCCTCATAGAGGCCCACAAAGCAGAAAGGGCTCTGGAATGCCTGCCATGTGCCACCCACACCAACCAGGCTGAATGCCCAGTGTAGAGTTGAGTCCAGGAAAGGGAGCATGGGGCTGTGAGGAGCACAGTGTAGGACAAATGACCAAAGGTGGGGGGGGGCCTGACTACTTCTACTATTTCTTCTTCCTCTTCTTCTTCGCTGATTTTCTGAGTTATGGTTTCTCTGTATAACCCTCATGGTCCTAGAACTTGCTCTGTAGACTAGGCTGACCTTGAACTCAGAGATAGCTCCTCTTGCCTTTGCCTCTGAGTGCTGGGATTAAAGGTGTGCATCATTGCTGCCCAGTTCTGACTTCTTAACTTGCCTTTATCACAAGAAAGGGAAGAGGACATTGGCTAAACGTAAGCAATACATCATTTTCAGAAACTGTTCCTATGAAACCCCACAAAGATCCTGTGGACAAGATCCAGACTTCTTAATACCTGACATGATTCTGAATAGAACGTGTAACACAAACTGTGTCCTGGTCCAGTAGCAAGCACAGCTGGTAGCAACACTCATCACCCCACTTCACAGAACAGAAAACTGAGGCACAAAGAGCTGAAGTGACTAGCCTGATGTTTGCTCCCGTGATGACTGGAGTTGGACTCTCAAGCCCAGGCAGCCACAGCTACAGTCATCTCCACAATGCCTTTACTCGCTCTACTGTCTTCTTCCAGATCTAGGTCTGACTCAGAGACAAGAGGAGGAAGGAGATTGGATGCAGGCTCTGGCGCCCATTTGTATGTTGATTTCTACACGCAAATAACCCCGAGCCCCTGCCACATCACGCAAGTGGTTCTTACTCACCTAGATCTGGAGGTCCTCAGTTCTGTCGTGTGGCCTTCAGGACACATTCTCATCTTAGCAAGCTTCTGTCCTGACTCACCTTCTCTGTGTCTGATAGGCCAGCCAGATACCATTTAGTGCGATTTCCAGGCATCCCAGCCCTTGTGCTAGGCCCACTCACAGAGTCCTCGTAAACCTGTGGAAGTACCTGTTTAGGACATGATACCCTAGTCCAGGATGGTGGGTCATATGTTTCTTTGGAGGACAGCAGGCACTCTGGGGGAGAGGGCAGTGGTGTCACTGTGGGTCTTTTCCTGAAATGAAAGTTGAAAAGGTGTGCAGACAGCTAGCAGCCTTGGTTACAACCCAGTGTCAGAAAACAATTGAGGAAGGGAGGGAGGGGGAGGGAGGGAGGGGAAAGGAGGGAGGGAGAGGCCAAGAAAGAGGAGTTTGCATCATTTCCACCACAGCGGCTCTTCCTGGAAGTCACATAATTATGGTTGTAGTTGGACTATGCGAGTGTTTACATCCTCAGCAACATGAAGGTAGTGACTGGATTGGGACATTCAGAGCAGAACACACAGGAGAATGCATCCTTCTGGAAGATTTAGGGACTGGCAAATGTGTCCTGAAGGAATCCTGTCAACTCATGCAATGCATGCCTCTAGAGAGTGGTGCCACTGAGCCAGAAGTCAAGGACTGTCCCTCAAGGTGCTTGGTACTTAGATCTTGGGGAAACAATGCTCTAGACAGTGTGAAAATGCTGTCGAAGAAAGCTTCACTCTTCATCCACGGCCAGGTGCTAGAGCCACTGAGATTACAGAGAACAGGGCTACAAACTCCCCTGTGTCTTGGGAGCCTGGTTAGTGAGGTGACCTAGACTGGGCTACTGAGAAAAAGACGTGTGCCCATAAGTGGGGGGCAGTGTACCTCTCCTCTTGACCTGTACACAGGTGTTAGATTTGTGCTAAATGGGTTCCTTTGTCAGATTCTCTGATTTTTCAAGGGAAGCTGTAAGAGGAAATTGGTATGGGAAACCTTCTAATGCTTAACTTGTGCACAATTTTGCTGTGAAACATCATATTGTCCCAAAATAGCGCATCTGTAGCCTGGGCCTCTGGACACCAGTGTATTGTATGATATACAGTGCTTATTTTCAGTCCTGTAAATTATAGGACTGCATCTTCTCCCTTAGACTTATCCTTCAGCACCCATGAGTGATGACATCACTAAAGCCAACAAAGACTTTAATTTCCCTTTTCTTACCTCGATCAGTCTGGAAACATGAAACACAAAACTGGACTTGTTATACAAACCGCTTCACAACTGAGTCCTTTCCCACTGGACTTCTAGCTGGCCTTCTTACCCTCTTATTGGTAAGCAGGTCACTGTCTGTAGCTGCAGATCCATGCATACCCAGTATCATGAGATTCCCTAATGCTTCCATGAGAAGCAATGGTAATCATTGACATACGAGAATCCTAGTTCAAAAGCTCCTGATGCATCAGGTTGTCCAAGATCCTTCTGCCTGTTGCTCTGTTCTCTCCAGGGACTGTCTTTGACGATATGGCCTGTGATATCGCCACAGACAATATCATCATAATTTGTGTTCCAGCCAGAAGGAAAAGGTCCTGAGGAAGCACACTTTTTCTCCTTAAAGGCACACCAGACAGTTACATACACACTTCCTCCTGTCTCATTGATCCCATACTCACATCTAGCTGCAAGGGAGGCTAGGAAATATGGTTTCAATCTGGATGTCAAGTCCCGGGTAAAACTGTGGGAGATGTCAGTGGAAGAGGGAAGAACAGATATGGAGGGTAGGGAGACAGGCTGTAGACTAAGCCCCATTCTCCATTACAGCTTCATTCTGTTTATGTGTGTGTCTATACACATGCACAAATAAGCAGGCACACATTCCTTCCAGTACTGGGATTACAAGTGTGCTCTACACACCTGGCTAGTTTTTTTTTTAAACATGGGTCCTAGGGAGGAACTCCTATCCTCACATTTTCATGGCAAACTTTACTGCCTAAGCTGTCTCCCTATCCCTGTTACAGCTTTATCACTGAGACAAATCCCCTTGACGGGAGACCCCATTGAGTTTCTAGGCCGCACTGTGAAGTCTACAAGGGAACAGCTATCTGTTTTGTGAAAGCCCTGGGCAGCAAGCAGCAGGAAGACCAGGAAGTTGGAGGTTCAGATGGGAAGAGGCCTCAGGATGTTTCAGGGTTTGGGTCACCAGATGTTCCTTCTCTGGTTTGTGGAAAAGGTGTGTGGAATCCTTGTTTCTTGGACACAGGCCAACAGTTTGCCCAAGCCCCTTGGAATATTCCTCTAAAAATGTTAGTTATACCCCACAGATTTCCTGTGTTGACAGTGGTGGACTAGAGTGGGGAAAGGGAAAGAGAATTGGTAGGATAGGGTTTATGTGGTGTGTGTGTGCATGCATGTATAGGGTTTATGTGGTGTGTATGCATATGTGTGTGTATGTGCATGTGTGTGTGCATGTGCATGCACGTATAGGGTTTATGTAGTGTGTGTGCGTGCATGCGAGCGTGTGTGTGCACGTATAGGGTTTATGTGGTGTGTATGTGTGTGTGTGCATGTGTGTGTGTGCACGTATAGGGTTTATGTGGTGTGTGTGTGTGCACGCGCGCATATGTGTGTGTGTGTCTCTGTGTATGTACATACTTAGGCATGCAAAACTTGGAATCTTCAATAAATACTCAAATTACCTGAAATTTCCCCTAGGGGGCAATGCTGTTCTCTCTGAAAAGCATTGCCTTCCTCAGGAGGTGGAGCCCTAGCTTCATGTCCAGGACACTGGAAACACCAGGGTGCCCAGCCAGCCCTGCTCTCTGACAATGAACAAGCAATTTTGTAGACAGGTCTTCCTTACAATTGCCATGAGCACTTGTAAGGAGCAATGTCTCGGCTGACATGATTCCTCACCAGAGTGACCCAGCCTAGAGGGAGGCCTGGAACTGCTTCCCTGGGGACTGGTTCTTGAACTGAGACCCCATGGGTGGATGGAGGTGACACTGAGAGGGAGAAGGAGAGCAGCTGCAAGCAGACTCCCAAGCTGGAGGGGAACTTGGTATGTTCAAGAAACTGAGAACTCCCTGGAATTGGAGCTCTAGGGTCAAGGGCCTGAGTGGCCTTAACCTCTGGCACAAGAAAGGAATGTAGGCTTCATTCCAAGAGAAAAGGAAGCCCTTGAGCAATCTTCATCAGGGCAGTGACCCAACTATGCTTGAAGATCTCGTGACTGCAGTGTGGTTAATGCGCCATTTGTGGCTGGGGTGACCATGGCATGGCCAGTTAGGATATGCCATCAGTCATCTGGCAGAAGTAGATACCAGTAGATGGCATCAGGAGCCTGTGGACACCTGGGTGATACTACTGACATTATGAGTATTCAGAAGGGTGACCTAAATTGCAATTAACTGACATTGTTGGCTCAAATAGACTTAATGACAGTTCCAAGTGATCAGTGATCAGTCACTCACCTGAAAACTAGAGACAGAATGAATTCTGGGTAAGTATGTGCACTGCATACTCCCATAGCATTGTGCTGAACCAGGCAGTTTCAGCGCTCTCTCTGATCTGCTGTCCAGGGTACCTGGGGCATTTGGGTCTCATTGGCAATTTCCTCTATGATACCTTACTTCCAGGAAGCAGGGAGTTCAGTTTCTTGGTTCAGGAATATAAGCCTGTGCCCTTACAAGAACAATGTAGGATGCAGACCCATGGCAACTCTGCCACTGTCAGGAGATAGAGCAGGGTCCAGCTTGGAGCCAAAGGTAGGCATCTAATCAGCTAGGTTCTGCTAGGAGAGAAGTGGGAACCAAGAGAGAGGAGTAGAGGCAGGGAGAGGAAGAGAGGATCCAAGCAGCTAGAGAACATTCTGGAAAGTGGATGGCCTCCAATTCTCTTTCTTCCTCTTCCCTGTATCATGCCCCACTCCAGTGGGAATTGCTGGCCCTTTTGAGGGCCTTCCTCTTCTTGCCTAGAGATGCGGCTGCTGCCATCTGCGTCTACATTCCCTGATGTGGAGCATCCATAGTGGACGGATGTGGCTGATTTCCAATAAGCTAGAAGTGACCAATGAGAAGTGTGGGGTGCAGTGTCCTTTTTAGAGAACTGTTTAGAGGACATTTATAGAGAGCCTGCCTTGTGCAAAACCCTGTTCCAGGTGCTGAGAAGGTGACAGTGGCTAACAAAACTCCCCCCCCCCCTTAGGGGACACTCCTTACTGTCAGGGTGTTCTGTATTGCATGGGTTGGTCAAAGAAAGCGGTCACTCCAAGATGAAATGTTAAGGCCTGTGTGGCAGCAGGAAGGTCCAGCCTCTGATGAACTGAACTGAACTGAACCTTGACCTGCCATACAAAGGCATATTTATTGATTATTACACCAAGATGTTTTTTAAGTAAAGTATCTTTTCATGCCAAGGTCCCTAATCTGATCTATATGTTTCTCTAAAGGAAACCATTACATGACCACATGACTTTAGTCCTTATTATTATTTTTTGTTTGTTTTTCGAGACAGGATTTCTCTGTAGCTTTGGAGCCTGTTCTGGAACTAGCTTTCGTAGACCAGGCTATCCTTGAACTCATAGAAATCCACATGTCTCTGCCTCCCGCGTGCTGGGATTAAAGGTGTGCGCCACCCACGGCCAGCTGACTTTAGTCATTATTATGGACCATTTGCAGTACACAATAATCCTAGAGCTTCAGCTGTGCCAGAAGTGTTTTGTGATGAAATCATGCAAAGGCTGCAACGCCCCCTCAGAAAAACAATTCTACAAATTATGGGAAACAACCACTGTTTACCACAATGATTCTTCACTGTTTTCCATATTCTTGATTCTTATTCATTCTTGATTCATATTCCATGATTCTTGAGGTCAAAGTACTTCTAGAAAACAACTATTCACTCTAGTGTTTACCCTAGATACAGTGAAAACTACTCTAATTCTACCCCAGATACAGTGACTCTGCTAAATTCCCAAAACACCTTAGAGCCCATGCAACATTCTATTGGGAAGGGTGGAAAAGAGGTAAGATGCAGAGATTACCTAGTGATTGGTGCCCAAAACAATTGTGCCAGGGAGCCTTGGGGGAGGGGGTGGTGTGCCCTGTAGCTCAGTTGGTAGAGCACTTTCCTAGCATTCCCGAAGCCCTGAGTTTGAGCTCCAGAACTGCAAAAACTGGGCATTGTAGCTTATACCTATAATCCCAGCACTGAAGAAGGGGAGGCAAGATTGCAAGTTCAAGGTCATTCTTCCCTACAAAGAGTGTTCAAGGCCAGCCTGGGTGATATGAGGCCCCATTTCAAAAACAAACAAACAAATAAAGAAACAAATAATAACAGATCGTGAAGGAGGAGGTAGAGCACGTGTTGCAGGTTTACACTGATAGCCAGTGGAGGCCCTTATAGAGTGGATCCGTAAATGAAGGGCAGGAGTAAGAAGGTCATAGAGAACAGCTCTCAGGATCCTAAGGCTCTGGGTTCTACTTTAAGTGAGATGGGAGCTGTGGAAAGATTTTGAGTGAAGGAGTGACACCAGGTGACACTGGCTTGAGAGTACACCAGGGTGGTTGTGGTGGCAAAGGCAGAGGCAGACGATGGGAGACTGGATGGAGTCTGTCTGTCACTGTAGCTCAGGCAAAACAAGCAGCGGCATCAACCAGGGTGATGACGGTAAAGCTGAGAAGGAATGGGATCTGGGTCTGCTTTTAACCATTTCTTTTTAAAAATAATTATTTATGGAGAACCTGCTCTGTGAACATCTCTCTCTCTCCCTCCCTCCCTCCCTCCCTCCCTCCCTCTTTCCCTTCTTCTCCTTCTTGCCATATTTTCGCCACAGGATCTGTGGTGTGATAAGATTTGGAAGCATGACTGGATGGTTCAAGAGAGTAGAGGGGAAAGAGTGCATACAGAAAGCTTGGAGGATCTTTCAGAGACTGTTGTGAAAAGAGCACATGACGGGGGTTTTAGCCTAGTGGTAGAGTGGTGTGGTCCTCAGTGCCCACGTGCTGTCAGGGGAGAGGGAGACAGAGGAACCTGACAATCACCTCTAAGCATCCGCTCCAGTTGATTGTCTTCACTGTCAAGCCACGCTGCTCTTAGGGTGCTGGAGTAGAGTGGGAGTGCCCAGACTGGGATTTCCCCCTTTGAAAGTGCTGTACCCTTCCAAATAAGAAGGGGAGGGACCATAGTCTTTCCCCAGCTATCTTCTGGAGTGTTGGAAAACAGAAGCAAAGGTCCTGAGAGGACCAAAAACAAGCAGCGGAGCGCTAAGGGCTGGGGTGACTTAAGGCTCAACTTAAGCAACCTTCTCCGCCGTGGAGGGTGAGGAGTTCGGAGACTGTGGCCGCATGGAACTGCAGGAGATAGAATGGACAGTGACTGGGAACACGGTATGATTTGAGTCCAGACCTTGACAGCTCCAGGCGCCACCGGGAAATCCTCGCGGCTGCTCTGAGCCGGGTCTGGGTGCACCGGACGCGCGGTGTGCGCTCCGTTGGAGTCCAGAGACCAGCACCCAGCTCTTTGGACCTGTGGTGCTTTAGGCGTCCACCCCGCGCTGTCCTTGCCCTCCACTCGTTTCCTTCCCTAGGGTCCCTCAGAACAAGGCTCCCGCGCCTGGGACAGGGCGTAAATTCCATTCCTTGCTCCTCCCCGGTAGCCTCCCTGAGGGCGGACCCGGGCCGGGGCTGGAGGGGAGGATCCGCCCTGTGGGTGTACCTTGTCGCCCGCTCACCCTCGCACCTCGGGGCTGACCAAGTCTCCCGGAGGCGCAGCGGAGCGACAGCTCTCTTGGCGTGGCCATCCCGGATCTGAACGCTGGTCGGGTAGTTGTGGCTGTGTCCCGCGCTCCTGCTCCCTCCGCTCCGCACTCCTGGGCAGCAGAGCCATGCTCTGTTGCCTGCTGGCGAGGGCCAGCAACCTCCCCAATGTGAAGAAGGACCGGCGCAGCGACCCTGTCGCCAGCCTGATTTTCCGAGGTGAGAGCCCTGAAGCCATTGCGTCCACTCTTGGGCACCATTCGTTTCTCTGCACCCAGTTTCGGGGTCTGTGGGCCCAGATCGGACCAGAAATCCCGCCTTAGGGAACCTGGAAGTACCTAAACCAGTTAAGACTTTTCTAAGCCGGTACCCAGAAGGAAGAAAGGCTGGCACTTCCAGGATAAAGGTCACAGGGTGGGTTAGAAGATGGACACAGAAAATAGAGGTGTAATCAGGGCCACAAAACTGGTTTGTGAGCGTTTAAACAGTGTGCTTTGAAAGTTATGTCCCATTCATCCATTCATGAATCCTGACTGAATATGGCCCGTTTGAATGACCAAATCTCAGCCAGAAGGAGGAGGAACTGAGTACTATGGATATGGCTTTGACCCAGGAAGTGCGAGGAGTGTCTGAGAGAAGTTTTCCAGCGTCAAAGAACTGAGCTTCTATATGTGCTACTTAGACTAGAAAAGGGTACCTCTGTTGAGACTGCACCTTCCTCCACTCCTCAGGCCCCTTCACCCTGGTTTCAGGCAGATTCCCAAGGGAAGGGTGTCTCAGGAGGGGAAAGGGAAGAGGAAGGACTTGTCAAAATCGAGAGAAGGAACAATAGTGGTGAGTCAGGACCCCAGTTCTGCAGATAAAGATAACCAAGGAGGGGAGCGGGAGCTTCCTCTCACCAGGAGCTGTACTCTGGCTCTGTGGGACTGAACAATACCTAAAAAGATGCAGTCACATAGAGAGGAACCGAGGCATGGCTTTTCACAAAGATGTTAACCTTTGTGACATCAGTGGGGACAGCAGGGACCCAAGATTTCCATCCACTCTTCAAGTATCCCCCCCCCAAATAATAGTGAGAGATGAAGGACACAGTGAATCACTTTCTATACAGTGACTCTCAGTGTGCAGACATTGTTGGGGCAGTTGTTGGGTGTGGCTCAGTGGTAGAGCACTTTTCTCTGTGTGGTATATGTATGTGTTTGTATACATATGTGTACTTACATGCATGTATGGGAGGATACCAGAGGATAACCTCTGATCTCAGGTGCTAATCACTATTTTATTTTAGAGACAGTCTCTCACAGTTTTAGGATTTGCCAGGTTGTCGAAGCTGGCTGGCTAATGAGCCCTGAGGTTTTACCTGTCTCTGCCTCCCCTCAGTGCTGGGCTTACAAATACGTGCCACCACAGCTGGGTTCTGTCTGTTTGCTTATTTTAACATCAGACTTGGTCTTCCTGCTTGCTAGGCAACCACTTTCCTTGATTGGGATTCTGGGCTGCTGGTGGAGCATTTTCCCAACATGAATGAATAAGCATGTGGGCTTCATTTCTAGTTCAAACCAAAACAAACCAGAACACCAGATAAAACTTTCAGCACTGAGACAGGGCACTGCTCTTGCATCATATAGGTGACCAGAATGTTGAGGCACTGCTTGGCCGTTGCTCTGGTTCAGGTACCCTGAATATGCTCACCTGTCATCCTTTCTCAGTCTCAGGACTGTATGGAGCCTTGCTGTTAGCTTGCCCAGATAAAAAGGGCTGTGATAGCATATCACATCTCAAGCAGAGATGAGAGTTAACCTTAGAGTCTGTGTTGTAGCCACCTGCTTAGCTCTAGAAGCCCCTCACTGGGTCTGCCAGCATGTTCTCCTCAGCCCTACTTCCGATGCCAGGACTCCTGAGAGCGGTTGCCTGTCTTGTTAATTCTCTATATGGATTTCTCCATCTGACCCCAAGCCTCCCTCAATCTGGGCATGGTCCTCATACTGCATGGTATCTGAGACTCACCTGTAGAGTGTGTTTGAAGAACACTCTGGGTACCACCCAAGAACATCTTAGAAGTGACCTAAGAATCAGCTTCCAACATACATCTGATGCAGGCCATTTTGGAGATGATGCCAGAGGTGAAATAATTGTGCGCACCCAGGGCATTCTCCATAGAATCTGGGGTTGAGTTGATGCCTACCCATTAGAACCAGACCCAGGATTTATGAAGCACCCAGCTGGGGAATCTCCACCTTATGGTATACCTTTAACGAAGCCCATTGCCAAAGCTCCCTGGCTCCTGATCTTGAGCTCTAGATCTCTTCGGGTAGGGCCCAGCTAGTTTTTCCTGACCAGGCTCCTTGAGTTTTGAGCACAGTCAGGGTTGATAAGCAGCGAGGGACAGTGGCCTGCCTGCTGAGAAGCTAGCCTGCACCAAGAGCTGTGCTTGGTTGAGATATGTGGGCCTGGACTGGCCTTACCCTGCAGTTGCTGTCTGGGCATTCCAGCTTCAGATGTAATTTCAGGACCTGCCTCCAAAAATAGATCCTGGGTTCTGGGAGGTTGGACTCAGAGCTGTCTGGCTTCCTCATCTGCAGGTCTCAGGATACAGGCTACTAATTAATACTGGTCAAGTCTTTATTCTTGTTTTCACTGATTAATTACTTAACCAAAATTGCCATGAGTAACTGGGCCCCACATAGACCTTTTTATCGTTATTTGTATGAATGAGCAGTTTCAGCTTCCTATCTTACATTTGCCGTCTCTCTTCTGCCCTGACCATTTTCCATCCTG
Organism: Ondatra zibethicus; assembly: GCA_004026605.1. Classification (NCBI taxonomy): domain Eukaryota; kingdom Metazoa; phylum Chordata; class Mammalia; order Rodentia; family Cricetidae; genus Ondatra; species Ondatra zibethicus. The sequence continues at coordinate 26,817 of PVIU01003318.1, read as the reverse complement.
TAATGCAATTATTTATATCCCTCTATTCATGTGTTTTGCTCATTGGACAAATATTTGTTGACTACATATTATGTACCCATTTTCATTCTAGATGCTGGAGATGCATCCCAGCACAAAATCAGTCCCCTGTGCTTTGGAGTTTAAACATTCCTGGATTTGCTATGTCCCCTACCTGGTGAATTCCTGGCCAGGAACCCAGGAGGCCTTGCTCCCCTTCCCCATCCCTCCCTTACTTGCTCATTGAGTCCCCTCTCCTCCCCCTCCCCCTCAGTCTCCCAGGCAAGAGCCTGGGGGTCTTACAGGACAATCTGTTCCCAGGGAGTACTCTGTCTTACCTGTCAGGGGAGATGGACTGGAGGGCTGCTGTGGCGATTTGGTTCCTCAGGGAGCCTGTGTGGATGTCTGGAAACACTTTGGATTAGCGTTCCCTGGGGAGCAGGTGGCTGCTGGAATGCAGTGTTCAGAGGCCAGCAATGCTGCTCAATAGCGCATGATATGTGATGCAGGCTCCACAGAGCTCATTGTAGGGGTTTGTGTGGCCCCACAGATTCATAGCGCAGGGTGCAGAAATTCTGCTGTGATGGATACACCATGATGGAACAACTTGCAATGTCACCCAGGTCCAGGCACAGAGACTGGCTGTCTCTGCCCTCCACTAGAACCCCCCAGACTCCTTACCTTCCTCTATAGAGGACCCCTGGAAGTTTGCATATTCAAAGATAAGCCAATGTCACATGCAGAGGGCCTACACAGGTCTAAGCCAGGTGGGATCCCATGCTGAGAGGGGACATAGACACAAGCCCCCATCCTTAACCCAGAAGTTATCTCCAACTGACAATCATCCACAAAGGAAAGATTAGTTTTTTTCTAATGGAGTATCATTGTGTATACAAACCATACTTAAGGGCAGGCCCTAGGCCCAGCCAACATTTCAACACTGAAATGAATTCAGTGGTATTTTTTGAGGGTTTTCTTTTCTTTTCATCTCATAATGCTTTATCTATCTATCTATCATCTATCTATCTATCTATCTATCTATCTATCTATCTATCTATCTATCTATCTATCTAGAGAGAACCTTACAAGTATTTTGCTTATATATTATATTATAGTTTCCAGTTTTGTGTTTTTATGGGATTTCTGTGTGTGCAAGTGTGTGAGTCTCTACATCTATAAGTGTGTATTATGCATTTTTGGCTCTTTTTTCCCATGTTTGTTTTGTCCTATTCTGGTTTGTTTTTATTTTATTTTTTGTTTTTTAGATGCCTGTTTGTTTTATAATGAGGGAGAGAAAGAAGGGGTGTGGATTTAGGTGGTGTCCTAGGGTTTCTGTTGCTTTGATTAAACCCTATGATGAAAAGCAAGATGGGGAAGGAAGGGTTTATTTGGCTTATGCTTCCACATCACAGTTCATCACTGAAGGAAGCCAGGACAGGAACTCAAACAGGGCAGGATCCTGGAGGCAGCAGCTGATGCAGAGGCCCCGGAGGAGTGCTGCTTACTAGCTTGCTCCTCATGCCAATCTGCTCTCTTCTAGAACCCAGGATCATGAGCACAGGATGGTGCTACCCACCATGTCCTGGGCCCTTGTCCCCCATCAATCACTAATTTAAAAACGCCCTATAGCTGGATGTTATGGAGGCATTTTCTCAATGGAGGTTCCCTCCTCTCAGATGACTCTATTTGTGTCAAGTGGACATAAGACTAGCCAGCACAGGTGGGTGGGGAAGCGTGGAGAATCTGAGAGGGGTTGGGGGAGTGAAAATTTTGTATAAACAAAATACATTGTATGGAAAACAACTATTTTCTAAATGTATTTATTTTAATTTTATGTGTATTGGTATTTGACTGCATGTATGTGTTGTCTGGGGTTTCTGTCCTGCCTGGTTCCCACAGTCATTAAGTCCCAAAGAAATTACACAGAGGTCTACATTAACTATAAACTGATTGGCCTAGTATCTCAGGCTTCTTATTAACTCTTATAACTTATATTAACCCTTTATTCTTGTCTATGTTAGCCACGTGGCTTAGTGCCTTTTTCAGTGAGGCAGTCACATCTTGCTTCTTCTGTGGCGGGGCCAGGACTGCAGGAAAATGGGCTTCCTCTTCCCAGAATTCTCCTGTTCTCATTGCCCCACCTCTACTTCTTGCCTGGTTGTCCCGCCTATACTTCCTGCCTGGCTACTGGCCAATCAGCGTTTACTTAAAATATAATTGACAGGATACAGACCACTGTCCCACAGCATGTATGTCTGCATGAGGGGGTCAGATCCTCTGGAACTGGAGTTAGGGACAGTTGTGAGCTGGCATGTGGGTGTTCATAACTGCTGAGACAGCTCTCCAGCCCTCTCAAAATCTATTTTCAACTAAAAAAAAATAATAAAAAACAAAACAAAAGAAATAAACCAAGGGTAATTTCTGAGTCAATTCTTATTCTTCTACGTAGTTCTTTAGTAAGTCTGCTGAGTATTTTATTTGGTGGATGAACAATAATTAATTCAGTCAATTCTGTTTTGATGAACATTTAGATCATATCACTCCTTCCCTTTTTTTTCCTCCCTTTTCTTTTTGAGGCAAGGCTGACCCTGAACTCTCAGGAGTCTTCTGCCTCAGTTTACCAATTGCTGGTATTATGGCATCTTTTACCCATGCCTGGCTCTATACCACAGTAAAAATATTTATATTTAATTTTTAAAGTATACTGTTGACTTGAAGTCTATCCTGATGGCTAAACTGTTGCCCATGTGTTAACTGCCTTCTTTCTTAAGGTGCGTTCCAGAAGCAGCATGGCTGTGGCCACATCTAAGGCTTTGCTGAGTTTCCCGTTTGCCTAGCACGTCCTCTTATCAGCCATGTTCTCATTGTCATGTTCTCAGGGTCATGTAAATCTCTGACTATCTCTTAGGGGTCAAATAGAACTTGTTGGGCTGGAAGATGTAACTTTGGTGGTGACGTGCTTGTCTAGCATGCATGAGGTCCAGGCTTCTATGCCCAATCGCTGCATAAATCAGGAGTGGTTGTTCAGACCCATAATCCCAGGGCTTGGGACACAGGCGGGCAGGTCAGAAGTTCAAGGTCATTCTGGGCTGTATAGAGAGTTCAAGGTTAGCTGGGTTACCTGTGATCCTGTCTTAAAAACTATTAGTATTTCAAGATTAACTATTAGCATCTATTTCTTGCTGAATTAGCTTTTAATTTGCCTATTTTGGAGGTAGGTAGTATTTGTTTTTTAAGTTAGTTACAAGTACTCTTTACATAGTAAGAATAGTAACATTTGTCATAGGTGTTTCAGTTAATTAAAAAATGTTTATGCATATGTTTATGTGTATGTTTTGCCTACAAGTATGTCTGTAAATCATATGTGTGCCTGGCATCTGTGGAAGTCAGAGGTAGGCACTGGTTCCCCTGAAACGGGAGTCACAGATGTGAGCCACCATGTGAGTGCTGAAAATCAAACCCATGACTTCTGGAAGAGCAACCAATGCTCTTAACTGCTGAGCCATTTCTGCAGCCCCCCGTTTGTTTCTTTAATTGGCAAAAATTGCTTAGAGCCAAGTGTGATGAAGCTTGCTTATAATCCAAGCACTTGGGAGGCAGAGGAAACAAGGATCTATAGAGCTCAGTGCCAACCTCCACAAAGTAAGTTCAAGGCCAGCCTGGACTATATGAGACTGTTTTAAAGAAGCAACAACCAGAAAATTTGTATAAGAATATCTTCTCCAGGGCTGGAGAGATGGCTCAGTGGTTAAGAGCATTGCCTGCTCTTCCAAAGGTCCTGAGTTCAATTCCCGGTAACTACATGGTGGCTCAGAACCATCTGTAATGAGGTCTGATGCCCTCTCTGGCCTGCAGACATACACACAGACAGAATATTGTATACATAAAAAAAAGAATATCTTCTCCAGTTCCAAGTGGACTTCTTGGTTTGAAGATCAGCTCTTTCTGAATGCACTCCATGGCAGCCATCAGAACCGTCACTCAGGCTTCTTCCTGAGCTGCTGTTAGACATATGAGACGGGCAGACTGAAGGTGGGAAGGGCAGTGCTTTGCTGGTGAGTGGGCGACAGTCATGTCAGTCTTGGGATGCCTAGGCCTGAGTCCACAGACAGGAGATGGCTGTCCCTCATCAGGTTCAGGCTGGTCTTTTTCTCTTCTATTGTCAGTGGTCTACTGACACTGGGATTCCTATTGTTTCCTTTGCCTTGTGACTAAGGGGAATGGAGGACACTGGCATGTAGCAAGCCCACAACATTTATTTGTGGGATGAACAAGAGGCTGCCATGGTATTAGAAGCTCTGTAGCCTCGGAGCCAGAAAGTTCTGCTACCTGACTCAAGGTCAGAAGGAGCCATGACTCATCTCTGTATTACTTAATTGTCTTGTTGCAGCAACAAGGTACTTGGCAACTGGCAACTTAAGGAAGTTTTGGCTCACGGTTTGAGGCTATAATCCATCACAGCAGAGAAGTCATGGCCACAAGGCCTTGAGGTGGTTGGCCGCACTGTGTCAGAAGTCAGGAAGTAGAGAGAGATATAAAAGCTGGTGTTGGCAGCTAGGGTAGGTCTTCTTCAATCAGCCTAACCTAGAAAACCCTCACAGACATGCCCAGAAATTTGTACCCAGCGTGAGACTAGATCCTGTCAGGTCGGCCATCAATATAAACCATTAGGATCTTCGTGTCCCAAATACTCAATTTTTTGCTGCTTCTGCCTTCTCTCTGAGGGGGAGGAGGGACGGTCTCAACAGCTACCCATGTGTTCTCCGGGTCAAAACCTTTTCCCTCCCTCTGTCCACCCTGATCCTGGCTGGTAGCCCCCAGGCCGACTGCCCATGTCCCCACCATCTTCCTCAAGGACTTTAGAATGATTGGGATAAGATACATATTATATAAAGTTTATCTTTCTTTGGGGGGTGGGGTGGGGGCAAGGTCTAACATTTTATAGGCCTGACTAGTCTAGAACTTGCTATGTAGATCAGGTTTGCTTTGAATTTATAGTGAGATTCCTGCCTCTGATTCCTAAATTCAGGTATTATAGGTGTGTTATATCATGCCCGACTAAATTTATCATCTTAAACGATTTTAAGGGTTAAATTTGGTATTAAGTATAGTCATGGCCTGGGTGTGGTGGCACATTCCTTAATCCCAGCACTCAGCAGAAGCAGGCCGATCTCTGTGAGTTCAAAGTCACCATGGTATTAAGTACATTCACGGGATTTGGAATGTAGCTCAGGGGTATGGTGTGTGCTTAGCATGCATACACCCACTCCTGGGTTTCTTCCTTAGTACACACTCTCCCTCCAAACAAACAGCAAGATCTACCTATAAACAAAAACTAAACCCAACAAAATAAAGAAAACTCCATTTATTTAGTTGTGCAGTCATCACCACCTTCCATTACTAGTACACTTTCAAGAGTGCCACACCCAGGAAATACTTCAGTTCTCTGTCCCCAACCCTGGCAACTACCATCCTCCTCTGTCTCTGTGATCTTGATCCTTCCAGGTACCCTGCATCCAGAATCACATTGCCTCCCTACCTCCCTTCCTCCCTCCCTCCGTCCCTCCCTCCCTCCCTCCCTCCTTCCTTCCTTCCTTTCTTCCTTCCTTCAATGGGAACCCTAAAAGTTCGGCTTCTAGGCATCCCTCTCAGGACTCAGAAAAAAGGCTCCACAATAAGCAAATGGGGGCTTGTAGGCAGAGGCTGCTCTTTCATTTCCCAGCTGCCCAGAGCCAAGAAATCACACAGAAACTGTATTAATTACAGCATTGCTTGGCCTATTAGCTCAGGCTTCTTATTAACTAACTCTTACATCTTAAATTAACCCATTTCTATTATTCTGTGTATTGTCACAGGCTGTGGTTTACTGGGTAAAGTTCCGAAGTCTGTAACATGAGGGCCTGCTTGTTGGGGTTTATGTCCTGCCCGGTCCCCCCGCCATTTAGTCCCAGAGAAAAATCACACAGAGAGTCTGCATTAGGTTATAAACTGATTGGCCCATTAGCTCAGGCTTCGTATTAGCTCTTATAACTTATATAACCCATTATCCTTATCTGTGTTAGCCACATAGCTCAGTACCTTTCTCAACAGGGCAGTTCATATCCTGCTTCTTCGGTGGTCTGGACAAGAGTCCCGAGAGAGCTTCCTGCTTCCCAGAATTCTCCTATTCTCCTTGCTCCACCTCTACTTCCTGTCTGGTTGTCCCACCTATACATCCTGGCTAATGGCCAATCAGTATTTACTTAAATCATGATTGACAGAATGCAAACAATTCTCCTGCATCACTTCCCCTCTTTTCCTCTTTTTTTTTTATTTTTAAACAAAGGAAAATATCCATAGTCCTTTTTTTGGGAATGTGAGCGTAGTATTCCAGACTACTTCTGGCTGGTTGGGGGCACTGATAATCTTCTGGGGACCTAAAGAAAATTTAGAGTTATGATCAAGTCCTGACTGGAGTATCCTGTGAGGCTTGATCATCTCAGGCAGCAGTCTTGAATCTGTTCTGGATGTAGAACTCAGACATCTGGGCCATCTGTTCCTACCAGAGATTTCTCAGGTGGTCTTCCTTGAGTTTTCTTAACTCAGAATGAATCCACAGCCTCTCATTTCCTGTGGAAACAAAAGCAAAATCTCTTCTCCAAAGTAAAATACCTTTTGACTTCAATTTTGAAGTCAAGGTATTTTCAAAATACCTATCTTGGATTAGTTCAGCAGCATTTATAAGCAAATATCTTTTAGCAGTTGTTGCTCCTTCCTCAGCATTCAAACAATTCAAAGAGAGCATAATAGCATACAGTATCAAGATTCTCTGTGTATTTTCCATCTTTATGTGGCTTTATTTTAACCTATATTTCTTTTATTTTTACTTTTAACTTTTGGATTTTTGAGACAGGTTCTCTGTGTATCTTTGTCTTGGAACTCCCTCTGTAGACCAGGCTATCCTTGAACTCACAGAGATTCGCCTGTCTCTGCCTCCCCAGTGCTGGGATTAAAGGTGTACGCTACCACACCTTGAACTCACAGAGATCTGTCTGCCTCTGCCTCCCAAGCTTTGGGATTAAAAGTGTGTGATACCACACCTTGAAGTCAAAGAGGTCAATCTGCCTCTGCCTCCCAAGTGTTGGGATTAAAGGTGTGTACCACCACACCCAACAACTCTCTTTCTTTCTTTTTTACTTTAAGAACTTTAACCTTTAGCCTGCATATATTTTTAACACAGTGTAAACCATTTAGAAGTTTTCTTTGTCTTTGAATCTATCTTTATTGTATATCTCTCTTTTTTTGAGTGCACGAGTCTTTAATTTACCAAGCAATATGGGTAGGATTAAAGCCATGTCTTTGACGACTGGATCCAGCCCATTTCTTAGCTTTCTGAGATTTCAGCCTCAAGGCTGAGGTACCAGCCAGAGCCATGTTTATTGCCACAACTCTATGGCGTTTCAAGGTCCCTGCCAGCAAGCAAGCTGCAACAGTGTGTCCACAAACAACACTTAAATGATCCATAGTTGGACCGCCTGCCTGAAAGAGTCAGAGTTTGCCCTGGCAGGTCTGTCCACAAAGTCGGCATTTTAAAACAGCACAGCTTTTTTCCTGCTATGGCTGAAAACTGAAAAGCATGCGGTCAGCTTTTCATCAACAGTATGTAAGTGTTTCATGTCAGGGCCTCTTAAAAGAGTTGCAAGGTTTTGCAGCTAAAGCTGAGTGAGGAAGCCTCTCTTAAATGTGAGTGGTTGCTTGCCTCTAGCAAGCAGAGCAGACCCAAGAAATTGCTGCTACCAAGAAAACATGCTTTACTCTATTCTTTCCCAAGCTTTCTCAAGCTTTCTGTGGATGCAGTTATCCATGTGGGTGCCATTCTCTAACATGAGGGGCCTGCCCGGTCCCCCCGCCATTTAGTACCAGAGAAAAATCACACAGAGAGTCTGCATTAGGTTATAAACTGATTGGTCCATTAGCTCAGGCTTCGTATTAGCTCTCATAACTTATATAGCCCATTATTCTTATCTATGTTAGCCACATAGCTCAGTACCTTTCTCAGTGGGGCAGGTCATATCCTGCTTCTTTGGTGGTCTGGGCAGGAGTCCCAAGAGAGCTTCCTGCTTCCCAGAATTCTCCTATTCTCCTTGCTCCACCTCTACTTCCTGTCTGGTTGTCCCACCTATATATTCTGGCTAATGGCCAATCAGTATTTATTTAAATCATGATTGAGAGAATGCAGACAATTCTCCCGCATTAGAAGTCTGTCTCCTTTGGCAGCTACATGGTGTCTCCTTGACTCCACCTACTTTCTCTTTTATATCTGTTCAGATTTCCTGCCTGGTTCTATTCTGCACTGCCATAGGCCCAAAGCAGCTTCTTTATTAACCAATGGTAATAAAACATATTCATAGCATACAGAGGGGAATCCCATATCCAGGGCTAAAGTCTGGGGGTTAAGAAGTCTACTCACAATAGGATCCATGTCTTTTTATTTTTCTTCTTCCTTCTCTCTTCATCCCCTGTTACAAATGTTCTCAGTAATATATATACCTTATAACCAATAATTCCCCTGCTGTAGCAGGTTCCAGGGCTGTAATTCTTTGCCCCATAAAAATCAGATTCAAGTTTTCATACTCACACACACAGATCAGAAGTTGTCAGCTCAAAGGTGGGAGTGACTAGTGCACATCTGGCAGACACCTTAGTGGAGAAAGTATGTTAAGAAAGGATTTAAATTATCAGGGAATTCTAGAGGGGAAGGTTAGTGTGCTAGCTTTATTTTTAGGTGGTTAGACTAAAAAGTGTATCTTCAGTAAAGTTATGAATAAGGCATGGATTGTATTTTAAATCAGCATAACAGTTGTTTTTTTCCCAGCATGCATAGAGAATACCTGGTTATGAGGTAACCTATGTAAATAGTCAGGTGGAAGCTAATGGCTCCTGATCTGATTAGTACATTCACCAGATGCTGTTTCTGCATGCCTAGGTCTGGAGTTTATGCTTATTACTCTAGGTGGTAAAAACAAAGAGGAGACCAAGGCCTCTAAATTATCAGTTCTGGGCTATGACTGATAACATGGTGTTGTGGGTCTTTCTCTGAGTTGCAGTTAATGATCTCTTCTGCTGTCCTTGAGAGTAAAACACAAGAAGTAGATTTCCTGAACTAAAATCATCAGTAAACTAAGGTGAAGGTGAGCATAAGGAGTTAGGAATCTGTTAAGTGGGGTAAAACCAGAGCAGCAACTTGGGCAATTAGTAATTCTATGTCCTTGGATATCTATGAATATCTTAAATGGAATGCTCTTGTCTTGATCCTAAACACTGACCAAATTTCTGCTGATAAGGATACTTGCAGGAAGGCAGATCTCTGAATTTACCTAGGAGAGAGGAATGAAGGCCTGGCAGTGGGAAACTGTTTTCACACATAACCTAAAGGCATAGGAAACAGTTCTGAACTGTGGAAATTAATTCCCAAATATGTAACAGAAGGGGGGTTGGCTACAGTGAAAATCTACAGCAAAAGACAGCCACTTTATTCACAAAATAATAACAACAAAATTTCCTTGAATTATGGTTCAACTTTTACTAGGACCCCTGACTCTGATAAGTTGTTTGTGAAAAGATGGCTGAGAAATGACTGTATAATGTTGCAGCTTGTAGCAATCCTTCCATTTTCCCTTCCTTCTCTCCCTCCTTCTCTCCCTCCCTCCCTCCCTCCTTCCATCCCTCCCTCCTTCTTCCCTCCCTCCTTCTCTCCCTCCATTTTTTGCTTCATTTTTTCCCTCCTTTGTGCATGTATGTGGTTGTGTGTGTGTGTGTGTGTGTGTGTGTGTGTGTGTGTGTGTGTGTGTGTGCTTAGCAAAGCTATGCAGTCTGGATAAAGTCCAGGCTTCCCGATAGCTATAATGGATCCTGGGCACATCACAGAGCATCTGTGGAGCTCCTCCATGGCCTCATCCTCCCAGCAGGAGCTGTGCACAGCAGGAGTTTGTTAGATGAAAAACCGTATCTCCCAAGGCCAGAATCAATAGCCAGGCACAGGATTAGCAAGGATGTTTGCCCTTCCTTTGGTGCCTATAAGCCACATGATGAGCAGGTGAATATTTCTTTCCTTTAAAAAAGAAAGTTTGAGCTTCTGTGCATATTGTGTGTACAAACACACACACACCTGCACACACACATTCACATTTGTAAGTTTTAGGTCAGCCTTGGATATTGGTCCTCAGGAACTTTTCGTCCTGTTTTTTGAGACAGGGTCTCTTTGATCAGAACCTGGGACTCCCCAGTTGTGTTAGGCTGGTTGGCCTGCAAGCCCCAGAAAATTCTGTTTCTGTCTCCCCAGCACTGAGCTTATAAGCACATGCTACCATACCTGGCTTTTACATGTGTTCTGTGACTAGAATCCAGGTCTCCTGCTTGTGCAGCAAACACTTGACAACTGAGCCTCAATATCTCCTGTTTGCTTGTTTTTCTTTGGGGTTGTAGTCCCGTAGGTGACTCCTCCCAAGCTCATCTGAAGGGTCTGAGAGTCCACTCTTCTAGTCAGGACTTCATAAAATCCACCAAGTCCTCTGTTGTCTTCATCTTCAGGGAGTACAGGAAGTAGAAACTGGTTTAAAGACACTTATCCCAGGACTGTCACGCATATTGCCTAATTATGTTAGCAGAGAGTTTCTTAGGAAATGAGTTTCTTAGTGGGCCACTCAAGAAGGGCAGCATGTGGAATGTTCCATGTTACTTCTGGAGGCCACAGGAAACAGATCCTTGATAGGGGAGGGGAAGTGAACACTTAGCTTTCATCTCCTGTCCCCTCAAAACCTTACAGTAGACACAGATCCATGCACTGCTGGCCTAGAAACACCAAGCTCTTTAAGGCCACAGTGCCACATGCCTTTAGATGTTAGAGGACAACCTCAGGTGTTAGCCCACACCTTCCACCTTGTTTGGGACAGGGTCTCTCTTGTTTACTGGCAATTCTCCTGTCTCCACCATCCATCTTCTGGTTAGGGGCATTGGGATTGATATTACTGTACCTGACTTTTACCATGGGTGCTAGGAGATCCAAACTCACATCTCTAGGTTTGTGTGACAAATGCTTTACTCACAAACCATCTTCGTAGCCCCCAGGGTCCTTATCAAGTGACTCCAAAGCCAGTGTCTTGCTTACTTGGGAGCCACAGCAACATGGCGCCAATGAGACACAGCAGTCTACCCAGGGCAGGCCTAGGCCAACATGAAGAAGACAACTTTCCAGCATGCCTCTGGTCCCGTGCACCTCCTTTGACCTCTCCATTCACCTGCAGTGTCCCATGCCAGTAAGGAAGGTTATGGTGCCCTCAAGAACAATGCTTTTGTTCCTTACTGAGGAAGTTACCTCACAGCAATTTCAGAAAGAAAAGGGTCCACTCACTTAATGCCCAATGACTACAGCACCTCATTTTGAACTGGGTGTTATGGTTTAAATAAAATGGCGCTGTTCTCTGAGTGGCTGCAGCAGGCAGCAGGCATGAGACCACGGTGGGCTGTGAAGGCAGCCAGTCCCAGGCAGGGAGCTCTCGAGTGGGCCCTTGGGCTGTGAGGGCCAGTGGGTCCTAGGCATGAAGTCTAGGGAGCTGCGTGGTGGGTGAGAGACAGAGACATGGATAGGCACGCCATGCAGAGTGAGGTTGGATATTTATTTAGTGGGTTATGGAAAGGAAGGGGAAAGGGGAGAAGGGGGAAGAGCAGAGAGAGGCAGAGAGAGAGGGAGAGAGAGACAGAGGAGACAGACAGAGAGAGAGAGAGAAGGGGAAGGGGAGAAATGGGGAGAAGGGAAAGAGGCAAAAGTTGCCTCTTTGGGAGAGAGATGGAAAGGAAGGGGCTCAGACTGGAAGCAGAAGGAAGATCCGCTTGCCTCAGCAGTGCAGGGGGGAGTTGGCGGGGCTTGTCTCTTAAAGGGACAGGCCAGGCCATTACACTAGGGTTGGTACTATGAAGAGGTGTGGTGTCTGTCCTCTGAAAAAAATCACAGCCTAGTCAGTGAACCAACATATGTGTCTGAGTTAGGGTTTTATTTCTGTGAAGAGACACCATGTCCATTGCAACTCTATAAAGGAAAACATTTAATTGGGGCTGGCTTGCAGTTCAGCAGTTTAGTCCATTATTATCATGGTGGGAAACATGGTGGCATGCAGGCAGGCATGGTGCTGGAAAAGGAGCTGAGAGTTCTACACCTTGATCCACAGTCAGTAGGGAGTGAGCTGACTTGAACTTCTGAAACCTCAAAGCCCTCCCCCACAGTGACACACTTCCTCCAGCAAGGCCACACTTCTTCCAGCAAGGCCACCCCTACTCCAACAAGGCCACACCTCCTAATAGTGAATAGTGTCACTACCTATGTGCCAAACATTGAAATATGAGTCTATGGGGGCCAAACCTATTTAAACCACCAAACTGTGGCTAGAGAAGCCCACTGTGAACTGTTGCCCTGGCTGAGGTCCCAACTGTCTTGGGAACCCCAGAGAGAAGAGCTATCTCTATCACCGTCAGGAAGACAGGACATCAGGGAGAGCTTGTCTGAGGCATGACCAATGGGCTGCTACTAGCGAGTTTATAGACTTGGAGAGGTGCATCAGAGTAGTTACAGAAGGGAGGGAAGGTGGGGAAGGGAGGTAAATGTGACTGTGACAAGCCTGAAGGCAGTTGGGCACCTCATACATGCTGTCTTACTTAATTTTTGTGGAGTTATCACCATGATCTTACAAATGAACAAAGTGAGGCTGGAACTTAAGGAATTCCCCAAGACTCTTGGCGTCAATTGACAAGGTCAAAACAATATCTACGATAACATTAAACAGATCTGTAATCCCAGCTACTTAAGGGGCTGAGACAAGAGGATCTAAGACACTGACTGAGCTCTCGTCTCAAAATACAAAAATAGAAAAATGGGCTGGGGATGTGGCCATTTGTAGTTCCGCAATAGAGTGCTAGCCTAGCATTAGCACAACCCTGGGTTCAGTTCCCAGTACCACAGAACAAACCAAGTGAACACTCTCGGTGATCTGAGGTTAAATATTATACCTCAATTATGATCTAATTCCAGAACATTGTTCCTCAAACTCATAACTATCAATTGCTCTCAGTTCTCTTTCTCCATACTCTATCCCTGGAAATCCCTAATCTATGGATTTGCTTGCCCTGGACATTTTATGTAAATGCAATAGCACAATTTGTATTTTTAAAAGAGAAATTGAGTATTTTCTTGGAAGATTATGCCTGTTGTTTATTAATTTTATTTGTGTCATTTAAAAAATTGTCTGAGACAGTCTCCCAGGTAGCCAAGGCTAGCCTCAAACTCCCTATGTAGCTAAGGCTGGCCTTGAACGGCTGGTCCTCCTCCAGCTCTTTGCACTAGCACAGCACCACAGCTAGTTTATACAGTGCTCGGGATTAAGCCCAGGCAGGGCCTTGTGCATACGAGATAAGCACTCTACCTACCGAGTCTCAGTGTTCATTTTCACAAGAGGTCTGAAAAGTCACCAAGGGGCTGGAGATGTAGTTCAGTGGTAGCATGCTTGCCTAATACAGTGGAGCCTGGGTTAACCTGCAGTATAGGTGGCAGTGGGGGCTGGGGGGAAGAGCTGGGAGAATAGAGGGGTAGGAATGACAATGTCCATGATGACATAACTCATGAGAAGTCAGCTCAAACACTTTCCTTTTTTTCTCCTCCTCTCCTTCTCCCTCCCCCTCCTCCTTCTTTTCTCTCCCCTTTCCATCCCCCACTTCTTCCTCTTTTTCTGAGGCAGTATCCTGGATGGCTGGCCTGGAACTCTCTACATAGACCAGGCTGTCCTTAAACTCACAGAAGTCCACCTGTGTCTACTTCCTGAGTGCTGAGATTAAAGACACACTACCATGCCTGCTATTGAACATTTCCTTTTTCCTTTCAAAAATGTCCTTCTGGTCACACTGTTGTTTAGTGGTCCCCAAAGCTGATAGAGAAATATGACAGCCATTGGGCATTCCTAGGAGGTGTTCAGAGGCCATGCTGATTTAGTGAACTTTTCTTTGGAGCTGAGTCCAAAGTGGGGCAGGGGTCCTGCAGCTGAACCCAGAAGGGTGGATGGGCCCCAGTGGGATGTGTCTCCACTCTCTCTTCTTTGTCTCCCACAGGGGTGAAGAAGAGAACCAAAGTCATCAAGAACAGCGTGAACCCTGTGTGGAATGAGGTACACCAGTTTCTTCCCCACTCTCTCACACTTCTCTGCCTCTGCCACCTCTGCAGGGGGCTGACCTGACTCAAGAGGTGGCTATCTCAGAAGGATAGGAATCAGCTCTATCCTGAGATGCTGTCCACAGTGGATCCTGATAGAGAGGGCAGATGTTTGTTTTTCTTCCATTTTCTTTTGTTTTTCTCTGCTTCCCAGCTTGGGCCAGCCAGGTCTCCCTTGCCTGTGGCTCTCCCTCTCACAGGCCAAAGATACCTCCTTGCCATAGCACTTCCCTGATTAACCAAGTCCCCCAGATGTTCCCATTGGTTCCGTCCCCTCATGCAGCTTTCAGTAGAGATGACTTCTATGTGGTCCTCTGAAGCACAGGTGAGGACAGAGTGTAGATGGATTTTTCTGTCCTGCCAAGTCCGGCAGCCGTTCACTCCCAAAGAAAGATACAGAAACTTATATTAATTATAAATTGTTTGGCCTATTAGCTCAGGCTTATTATTAACTAGCTCTTGCAAATTAAATCAACCCATAATTCTTATCTATTTTTACCCATGTGGCTTGGTACCTCTTCTCAGTAAGGCATTCTCATTTTGCTTCCTCTGTTTCTGGATGATGACTGTGTCTCTGCCTTTTCTCTTCCCAAAATTCTCCTAGTCTGGTTGCCCTGCCTATACTTCCTTCTTGGCTACTGGCCAATCAGCGTTTTATTAAACTAATACAAGTGACCAACCAATCTGTACAGTGTACAAGAGTATTATTCCAGAGCAACAGAGTCAGGTGCAGTCTGTATGTTCCCTTTGAGGAGGGCTGAGGGGCCTCTGATTGGCCTTCCTTAACTCATCACTTACTCATCCCACCCACCAGGGGTCTGGCTGTTGGATGACCATATGATCTTGGTGTGTGATGACCCTGAAGGATCACCTGGCATTTTTACTGTTGTGTTTTTTACATACATTTACCCATCCATGTATATATATCCATTTATCCATAAATCCATCTATTTATCTAGCTGTCTTTCCACCCATCCATCCACCCACTCATGCATCCACCCACCCACAAAACCATCAAAACATCAATCTATCCATTACCCACTCACCTACCCACCTATCATCCCTCCCACCTAGCTACCTACCCTCTACCCAAGTATTCACCCACCCATGCATCCATCCACTCACCCATTCATCCAAGTATTCAGTCATCCATACATCTACTCTCCCATTCCACCCATCTACTCATTTGCCCAGTCTTACATCCACTCACCCATTAATTCACTCGCCTACCCACCCATTCACCTGTGCATCTGTCCTAGTCAGGGTTACTATCGCTGTGATGAAACATCATGACCAGAAGCAAGGAGGAGGAAAGGGTTTATTTGGCTTATACTTTCCACATCACTATTCATCACTGAAGGAAGTCAGGGGAAGAACTCAAGTCAGGGGAAGAACTCAAACAAGTTAGGAACCTGGAGGCAGGAGCTGATGCAGAGGCTAAGGAGGGGTGCTGCTTACTGGCTTGCTCCCCATGGTTTACTCAGCCTGCTTTCTTAAAGAACCCAGGGCCACCTGCTTAGTAGCATCATCCACAATGGACTGGAACTTCCCACATCAATCACTAATTAAGAAAATGCCCTACAGGCTTGCCTATGGATTTTATGAAGGTATTTTCTCAATTGAGGTTCCTTCCTCTCGAATGACTAGCTTGTGTCAGATTGACATAAAACTAGCTAGCCTAGCATCCATCATTCACTCCCCCATCTACCCATTCCCTCATCCATTCATCCATCTATATCCATCCACCCATATATCCATCCACTTATCCATCCATCTATCCATCCTCCCACCCATCCATCCACTTATCCGTTTTCATCCACCAATACACCCACCTTTCTACATGTTCATCCCCTAGCACCATTCTGAATGTCTGCTCAGTACCCTGGGCCACAGATTAAGTTACCTTTTCTTCTTTTCTTCCAGGGCTTTGAGTGGGACCTCAAAGGTATTCCTCTAGACCAGGGCTCAGAACTTCATGTGGTGGTCAAGGACCATGAGACAATGGGCAGAAACAGGTGAGTGGGCCCAAGAGTGACCTGAGACTTGAAGGTACAGGTGGGTTTTGATGAATATACATATAATATTTGATGAATGTCCTGGAATCAGAGCTCCCAAGAGCGAGTGCTTCCTGTCAGCATTGACTTACTGAAGACCGCCTTTCGTGGGCTTAATCCAGTGGTAAATGCTGGGGCAAAGCCTTGCTGAAGCCTCAGGAACTTGGCTGATGTGTTGCTGAGAGCTGCACGGGCTGCAGGGGAGGGAGGGTGAGCTAGGATCAAGTGTCCAGGAGCTTTTTGTACAAGAGTGCAGTGCGGGCTGTGGGGAGCAGGTAGGAGCAGGTTCCCTGCCTCTCCCTGTAGCCTGTCGCTGGGAGGGGATACTCTTTGCCTCTTCCTGGCTGGTGAAGGCAGCTACACCCCCCCTCCAGGAGGTGGGTAGACAAAGAGAAGCAACAGCTAGGAGGGAGCAGTGGAGGAGGGCTGCCTGGAAGAAGCAGAACCTGAGGTAAGAACTGTGATGCTGAAGTCAGCCAGCAATAACAGGCAGCAGACTGCTCTCTCTCTCTCTCTCTCTCTCTCTCTCTCTCTCTCTCGTGTGTCGTGTGTGTGTGTGTGTGTGTGTGTGTGTGTGTGTGTGTTGGTTGGGATGACAAGTAGGAAACTCTCTGAAGCAAAATCTTACTGGCAAAAGCAGGCTCTGCCTAGACAAGTGACAAGTGGTTTCCTTGTCAGGGGACTCCTGAGCCTCGTTAGCTGTGGGCGTATGTGGCCAGGAGACACAGCTTGGGAGGACCTATGGTGACAGGGCTTAGGTAAGGACAGGGGTCAGTGGTCTCTGGTGGCTACAGCTGGGTACAGTTGTGTCAGGTGGGCTCCAGTGCTGGTGCTGCTGACTGATACCTGGCCCTGAGGAGCATGGGCTGGCTGCTTCCCAGGCCTGCCCACAGGGGAGTCTTTGTCTGGGAACTGGGTCAGCCTATCTGAGGCAGGGAATCTTGGTTAAGTGAACCTGGAATGGGGAGAGTGGGGAAGGAGGAGGGATCAGGAACCCAGGGAAGGCCTCAGCCTGTGAAATGCCTGCAAAGTTTGAAATCTTCAAATCTAAACCATTACTGTTTCTTTGTGGTTCGAGCTGGTGCTGGGTACATGGCCTGGCATCTCTGAGGAAGGAGAAGGCACTTTCTCTCCTGTGCCTCCGGAGCGATGCTGCAGCGGGGAGCCCAGTCTGCCGCCGAGGGCACTCAGTGCATCTCTTGTCTTTTCTAGTCATGATCTCTGCCTGAGAAATTTATATACGACTTTGGACCTATAAGTATATAGAGTGGGGAAGTTAAATATTTACTGATAATAGTTCATAAATAAATTTACTTTAACTGGACATGGTGGCACACACCTTTAATCCTGAAACTTGGGAGACAGAGGCAGGCAGATCTCAGGGAATTAGAAGCCAGCCTGGTCTACATAGCAAGTTCCAGGCTAGCCATGGCTATACATGGAGATCAAAAAATATTTTTTTTACATTTTTAAATATTTTACAGTTAATTTTTACCATTTATTGAAGATGAAACCAAATTTGCATCCCGTCAGGGATATGCTTTAGTTTTACCTAAATAATTAACTCTTGAGTGAGTATTTGATACTGCAAGACAGAGAGCAACGTCTTGTAGAGTGGTTTGGCATTTTGATTTTAGAACCATCAGTGCTGAGAATGCCATGTCACTTAAGTATACATGGTTATATAAGTGCTAAATGGCAGAAGGATGTCTAGGGCCATTTTGGAAATTGTTGGAGATTCATTCCTATCCTAAATCAAAACTAATTTATTTTTAAAATGAAACTCAAGCCAGCAACCCAAATAGCAGCTATTATAATAAAACATGTGAACATAATATATTCTAAAGCTATACTAGCTGTAACAGGGCCTCACACTTTAGCACAAGTGACTCCATGGTGGACGTGCCATTCAGGCTAAATAAAACTCCACACCACCTGCCAAAATGAAAACAAATACCTAATCCATCGAAGCCCAAAGTTCTGGGAAAGTCTCTACATACTAATTTTGCCTTTTGGCTTCTATAGTTCTGCTTCCGGCTAACTGTTCTTGTTAACCAAAGTATGCAACCCAGAACATGTTTTTTGTGCTTAAAAGCTCCTCCTGAGAAAGGCTCAGTACTACACTGGAATTCCTGAACACCCAGTGTAGTTGCCAGCCAGCTAATGACTTTCTCTGTCATTACCCATGTCCGAGCAGTCCTCTCCGGTGCAC
Organism: Ondatra zibethicus; assembly: GCA_004026605.1. Lineage (NCBI taxonomy): Eukaryota > Metazoa > Chordata > Mammalia > Rodentia > Cricetidae > Ondatra > Ondatra zibethicus. Next base: position 8,324 of record PVIU01003318.1, on the reverse strand, counting down.
CCCACCACACCTCCATGCTGAAGAGTGATAGTAAGACAGCAGTAGGAAATGCTATTGTTTTTTACAGGAGCAGGAAACTCTGCATGTACCCTTAAAAACCCTGGGGCCTCCAGTCTGCAGTCTTGAACCTAAGCCCAGATGTTTGAGGCAGGGCCTGTGGGTCTTACTTGGCATGATGGCATGCACAGTGCAAGGTGCGCTTGCTGTGTGCTCAGAACCAACGCTGCAGTGAAGCCAGTCTCTTGAAGGAGGGACATGGCGAGCATTGCTGTTATGTTTTACTCCAAAATTTTTGGATGGGTTTGGAAACTTTTCCTTCCTCCCTCCTTCTTTCTTTCCCTCCTTTTTTTCCTTCCTTCCCTCCCTCCCGCCCCCTCTTTTTTTTTTTACCTATTTATTAATTTATTGAGACAGGATCTCTCTATATAGCTGGGCCTGTCCTGGAACTCACTGTGTACACCAGGCTAGCCTTGAACTCACACAGATCTTCCTGCCCCTGCCTCCAGAGTGCAGAATTAAAAGTATGCCCCACCATGCCTGGCTAGGTTTAGAAAATTTTACCATTGCCAAGTATTTTGCTACCTAATGCAATGGTGAAGAAGCTGTGATCCACAACTCTTGAGATGGCTCTCACTAGGTAAGGGCCCTGACTCTCAAGCCTGATGACCTGGAGCCCACACAGCTGGAAAAAAGACTTCACGACATTGTGCTTTGACCATGGCACACATGACATCTTACCTTCATACACACATAGTAATTAATAGTAAAAAGTTGATCAATAAATTCAAGCTGTGGCCTTTGCTACCTTCTCGCCTAGATGCTTTGCGAAAGGCAGGCACCTCCAAGAGCCTCACAAGCTCAAAGGTGAACCAGCCGTCCAGGAAGGGAGCAATTCCGGACACTGGGAAGTGGGGGAAGACTTTCAGGAGAAGGGCCCACAGTCACCCAGGGCCAGGATTTGGAGGGGAATATAGTTCCAGTGTGTAGGAGCCGAGACAGTGAGTTCATGTGGGAATTCAGGGTTGTGCAGCCTTGTTGGGAAGGGAGCAACTGGATCAGCCCAGGTCAACAGTAGCAATTGAGAAAACTCCCAACTGGCCCTGGACAAAGCTTAGCTAGGTTCCTGGCCCTGTGTAAACCTGAGACATGAGGTGAGCTCTTTCTCTCATCCTCACAAACCGGAAACAGAGACTCTTAAGACTAGATTGATGACATTCCCAAAAGGCTGTGCTGGAGCGGTGCGTGGCTGGAGGGCAGGTGTTTGTGTTCATTCTCTGGAATCTCTGCATTTCAGAGGCTTCCAAGGCCTCTGGCAGCTGGCCTCTGGGCACTCTGCAGAGTTTAGTTCCTCTGATGACATAGGAGTTGAGAATTTAGCGAGGCAAAGGTGAACAGCCCGGGTACTGCAGGCCATGAGGAAATGCAAGTTTCATTTTTATTCTTGTATTGGGTAGTTTCCTAGGAGCTGTGGGAGGAGTCTGAGACCCCAGAGGCAGCAGGAGAGCAGAGATTGTGGGCATACTTTTGGTCAGTTCATGGGCCAGGCAGGACGTTCAGGGGATGGCTCAGGGCTACCCAGAAGCTGTCTGGCTCTGTGGGTCACACGTTCTGCTGAGGGAGGATGAGTGCACCCTCCCGTTGGTCCCTTTTGGTGTCCTCTGGCTCACCAGTTTCTCTGAGCAGGTTACTGCGGGGCAGCATGCTGGGAAGCAGTTCCTCAAACCTCCATGTCCAGAATAGCTCACTAGGCATCATCACTTACCAGAACCTAGTCTTACAAACACTTGGGTGTGGTTTTTTCTTTTATTTTCCCAAGCATTTATCTTAATTTGGCTGTCCTAGCAATTAAAAATTAAATTGTAATAGACTAAGTTTAAATTTAAGCCTACATTTGTAACAATCTACAGAAGCACAGAGCTCCCTTTTCTGTGAGGTAATGATCAGGGCAAAGGAGTCTGTGGTCTTTAGCTTTAATGTTTGTGCTTGAGGTAAGCCTATCCAAAGCAGCAAGAGGGGGCATGGCCCATCCACGGTAACTCTGTGATGCTCTCATGATCAGACTGGAAACTACACTCAAAAGCTTGTCCAAAAAAAAGAAGAAAAAGAGGCTATGGAGATGGCCAGCTGGTCATGTGCTTGCTGTGCAAGCGTGGGGACCTGAGTTTAGCTCCCCAGCACCCACATAAATCTGGGTGTGACAGCATGCAATTGTAAAGTCAGTGCTGGAGCCCATGAACAAGTGGCTGGCTCTCACTGGCCGGACAGTCTACTTAAACAGGGGCTCCAGTATCAGTGAGAGAGACCCCGTCTCAAAAACGTAAGGTGGAGAGTGGACGAAGAAATGACCCCAAATCAACTTCTAACCTTCACACACACATCCCAGTGTCCCTCACACATGTGCACACATATGCATATCACACATACATCCCAGTGCCTCCCCCACATGTGCACACACATACATAATACATGCACACGTACATCCCAGCCAGTGGACCCACACACATGTATACCACACACACATACACACATATCAGCCAGTAGACCCCCACACACATATGCACACACATGCATAACACACACACATACACACACAAATCCCAGCCAGTGCACCCACACACACATGTGCACCCACACACACACACACACACACACACACACGCACGCACGCACACATGCACACGCGCGCACAGAAAAAAAATGGAAAGGAATCAAACCTAGAAACATTAAAAATTCTAAGACTAAAATAGGAAACGTACTAAGGAGTCCCAAGGGCAGCCATGAGACATTAAAATTTTGAGGGGTAAGGAAGTTAAGTGATTCAGTTCTGAATGAGAATGCCTCTTCCCCAAAGGCTTATATATTTAAATAATTGGTCCCCAGTTGGTGGAACTATTTTGGAAGGAGGAGGGTTTGTGGCCTGCTGGAGGAGGTGTGTCACTGCAGGTGGGATTTGAGGTCCCAAAATCTCATACTGTTCACAGTTAGCTGCTGCTGCCTCTTGCATGCTAATTGAGATGTGAGCTCTTAGCTACCACTCCAGCACCGCGCCTGCCTGCCTGCTACTATACTTTCCACCATGATGGTCATGGACTCTAACGCTCTGGAACCATAAGCCCCAAATTAAACACTTACTTTTATAAGTCTCTTTGGTCATGGTGTCTCTTCAGCAATAGAAAAGTAACTAAGACAAGTACAGAAATGTTTCCATGGTGCTCCTCCTCGGTGTCCCCCAGTCACACTGTCTGGTCCTGAAGGGATGGTGACCGTTGCCATCCTGCTGTCCTCAGGCCTCTGCTGTCAGCAAAGTCCTGAGAAGTCTTGTTGCAGCCATACCCTGTGATTTCTGGCTATCTTCTGTGAGCTCACCATTGTCTCTGGGCCTTCTTCCAAGCAAGTAGCTATTACCCCTAAGTGGGACTTCCCTTTCCCTCTCTTTCCTCTCTCCCTTCTCTCCCCTTTGCTCCCTTTACCAGATCCATAGCCTGTTTCCTTCTTCCTTCTATCTGCATCTAGAACCCCCTAAGGCCTCATTCATCAGCATAGCTTGTCTCTCTGCACATTTGCCCCCAAGTCTCTTGCTTTGTTCCTCCTCTCTCTCTGCTCTCCTGTCTTGCTGGTTAGCCCAGGGAGGCCTGGAACCCTTGGTCTTGCTGCCTCTGTTTCCCAAATGTTGAGAATACAGGTGTGCAGCACCACACCCTGATTCTTCACTTCAGCTTAGTGTTTCAAATGTAAGCAGCTCCCTGTGGTTGGTGGTTTCTTGTATCAGACAGACAGCTCTAGATTTTTAGAATGTTACAACCCTGTCTGTTTCTTAAGTGTCTGAGCTCTGTCTCAGGCCTGCACCATGAGAATTAAGAAAGAAAATGTGGGCTCCTGCTCCTAACCAATAGGCTACCTGCAATTGACCTGTTGGCAAGGGAAAATCAGTTTTTTCCCAATGGGGTCTCATGTTGTATATTAACCATACCTCAGGACAGGCCCCCAAGTCCAGGAGTGGTTGGGCAACACAAAATGAACTCTATAGTATTTTTATAGACTTTTTATCTCATTTTGTTTGTTTGGTTTTTTTGTCTTTTCAGTCTTTTTTCTTGTTTATTTTGATTTCATTTTTATGTTCTAGTGACTTTTTGTGTGTGGATTTTTTACTTTATTGTTACTGTTTGGTTTTTGTTTTGTCTTTTTTGTTTTTTTAATTGAGAGATAGAAAAAGAACACAAGGTTGAGTGGGTAGGAAGGTGGGGAGAATCTGAGAGGAACTAAGAAAGGAAAAAATGGTTAAATATATTATATGACAATAATTTTTTCAGTTTTAAAAAATTGGAAAGAAAGGAAGATAGGAAAGAAGATAGGAAGGAAGAAAGGAAAGAAGGAAAACAGAAAGGAAGGAAGATAGGAAGGAAGAAAGGAAGGAAGGGAGGGAGGAAGGAAGGAAGGCAGGAAGATAGAAAGGAAGGAAGGAAGACAGGAAGGCAGAAAGGAAGACAGGAAGAAAGGCAGGAAGGCAGGAAAGAAGACAGGAAAGAAGGAAGGCAGGCAGGAAGGAAGGCAGGAAGTCAGGAACCATAGTGGCCGCAGCACCTTCCCTCCTGAACTTGCTCTGAAGAGGCAGTGGGCACCCATGTGGGAGGCCCACTACATCAGAGCGCTGAGAACATCCCAGAAAAAACTTCTCTGGTTATTTACTTATTTATGCTTAGGCTTAGCTTCTTTCTCCTTCCCAAGTGCTGGTTACAGGCCCGTGCTACTTCTCTCAGTTTATGCTGGGGTTGAGCCCAGGGCATCAAGTCTGTTAGGCAAGTACTCCATCAACTGACCCACATCTCCAGTCCCTACTCTGGCTTCTGATTAGCTACAAGTAAACATGAATGGTCACTCTTGCTGTTTGGGCATGTGATTATTGGTGAGATGGTCATCATGGAACCATAAAAGGAGCTGAACTGAAAAACCACTGTTATTTAAGACAATGAAGTGAAGGATTGGAAGGACACATAGTAAAATTGTTAAAGAAATGGAAACAGACTGAGGAGTCCTAATGGTAGCTGTCAACTCACAGTTAGGAAAATTAGACTTAATTAAAATAATTCCATGGAAAGTAATTCAAAATGCGAGAGAGTGACATTGTCTAACCCCTGATATCCGCAAAAAATAAGACTGGAAAACAGGGCTGGAGAGGCAGCTCAGGGATTAAGGGCACTCATTGCTCTTGCAAAGAACCTGGGTTCAGCTCTCAGCATCTACATGGTAGCTCACAGCCGTCTGTCACTCACTTCTGGGAGATCTGATGCCCTCTTCACACACAATGCACATATATACATGTGGGCAAAACGGTCATACACATAAAATAAAATAAATAAATCCAAAACTGTAAAATAAGAGAGGCAAATCCATGATGGAAGACTTAGATGCAGAATAATTGTTCTCAGTGAAAATAATTTTGGTAAAATGGGGATAATGTTATGGGACAGCAAGATGGCTCAGCTGATGAAGGTGATTGCCACCAAGTCTGATGACATGAGTTCCGTTCCTGGAAAGGGAGAAACCCACTCCTATAAGTTCTCTTCTTAGCCCTGTACTAGTGTTTCTCAGCCTGTGGACTGAGACCCACCAGGGGTCACACATCAGACAGTTACATCACAATTCCTAACAGTAGCAAATTACAGTTAAGAAGCAGCAACAACATAGTTTTGTGGTTGAAGAACTGCATTAGGAAGGTTGAGAACCACTTCCCAGCACAGAGACTGTGGCATACTCATACCCCTCCCCCAATCAATATTAACAAATTTTAAGAAGTTGTTAAAATAGAAAAGAAAGCAGCGTAATTACATAAACACAGTGTGGACCTGCACAGTAAATGACCTAGACTGATTTGTCTGTAAGTGCTTTCCCAAGAGAAATTAATTAACACAGGTGTATTTTTTACTTAAATGTTTGGCAAATATAAACACGGGAGAGAAAGAAGAGTCTCCTGAGGGTAAGACCACAGGTTACCATGACCTCAGTGGCCCCAGGCCCTGTTGGGCTCTAGGTAGGGATGCCAGAACCAATTACTATACATGCAGGTCAAGTGAAAGAGATACCCGAAATATTGCACGAACACACATGTATTGAAAGATTATTCATTGTTTATCTTGAATACAACCCTGGGGGGACCCTAATTTATCTGGCAATTTTCTCCCAGTAACTGTGTCCCCCTTGTTTTTTAGTGAAGTGTAGATGGAGACCCTGGTTTACACTAAGAGCCAGGTTATGTGTGATGGCCTTTGGTGACCTTTCCTCCAGGTATTTACAGTAGCATTTCCTGGGGAAAGGTATGCCTACTTGTGGCCTTCATGACTGGTGGCTCTGGAGAAGCTCCTATGTACACACAGACACCTGCCTGCCTTCACCATTTCTGAGGTTTGAGCACTAATCATGATGCCCGTAACTGGTTGGGTCCAGCGGGCATCTTAAGTACTCCCTAAGCACTGATGCTCCTTCAGCTGTCCCTCCTCCAGCCACTCCTCTTCCACACCCACTTCAGGCTAAATGGTGAATGACCTGGTCCCATATGGATATTGAGACTTTGAGAAGAGCTAGGGAATGAGCCACATCACCTTGTGCAGGTCCCCCATGCTTCCCAAGCTTCTGTCACTTCCATTCTTGGGGTGTATTGAGGGAAGAGCAAGGGTCCTGCTGCAGAACGGGTATTCCACCCAGGTTAGTGCTTAGCCGTCCCCTCCTCTGTGCTGCTCTTCTGGTGCTCAATGGCTTCAAGTCTCGAGTGATGTAGCCTGTGGAAGGTTGCTCTTGGCAGCTGTGCTTTTAACAGGGACTGCCTCATCCTGGCTCATACATGGAAGAGGTAGCTTCATGCTCTGTTCTTCTGTGGGAACTTGGGAGGTGCTACTTCACAGTCCTGACTGTGCCACAGCCAGTGAGGAGGGGCCGTCTGGGGAAATGGTGAAGACGGTAGCATTGAGTTTGGTTCCGTGGGGATCTGAATACAGTCCTCTAAGATGTCCCATTCTGGGAGGAGCAAGTGGCCCAGATCTTCCAGGCTGTCTAGGATCTGCATAATGGCTTGAGAATGCTGGATGGTGAGGGAGGGGGTCAAAAGCAGGGGGCTGGCTCAGTGGTTAAGAGCAGAAGACTTAAGTTGAGTTCCTAGCACCTGCACCAGGTGGCTCACAACTGCCTATAACTCCTGTTTCAGGGGTTCTGATGCCCCCTTCTGGTCTCCATGGACACCTGTACTCACATTCACATATACACATAATTAAAAATAGTGTGTGGGGGGGGCGGGGCGGGAGCCTTTAAGTCCATTATTAAGAGCTGTTCCCAGTCTGGTACTGTCTGGGACCCTCCTTGGAACAACTGGCAAGATTGTGCTGAAATTTGAAAGACAGTGTGTCTGCCAAAATTCCACCATGGATGGAAACACTGAGGAGGTTGAGTATGGGGGTCACTGGTTATAGCAGGATCCACACATATATCAATTCCATGGCCCACGAGTATGCTCTGCATGCCTTGACATGTTTCTTACACAAATGTGTACATGTTCTTTTATTAAAAGAAAAGAAATGTGCTGGGGAGATAACTTAGTACTGCATTAGCATGAAGACCTGAGTTCAATCCCCAGAACTCAGTAAAAGCTGCTGTTGGTGCATGCTTGTCATCCTAGCCCTGGGGAACAAGAGACAGTGGGCTCTATGGCCAGCCTGCCTAACCTAATTAGTGAGCTCAGGTCTCACTGAGAAATCCTGCCTTAAAAAACAAGGTGCCCTGAGGAACAACAAGCAAGACTGACTTCTACTCTGTGTATTTACACACATAAGAATACACACACGGACCCTAAATTTTAATCCCTCCACAAAAGTGTATACGTGTGTGCACGTTTGTATGTGTGTATGCATGTGTGTGTGTATGCATGTGTGTGTGTACAAGCTCCATTATTAAAGAGGTGTAAGGGGAAAGCACCAGTTATTTCATCATCCATTTCTTCCCTCTCTCCCATGGCATCAATTGTTAGCAATTTGGTTTAGATCTTGCTCCATTCTCCCTGAGCCTATGAACTTCACTCTCACACATGTACACCCATACAGTACACCTGCTCACTCACACACACCCACACACACCCACACAGTACGCCTGCTCACTCACACACACCCACACACACCCACACAGTACACCTGCTCACTCACACACACACACCCATACAGTACACCTGCTCACTCACACACCCACACCCACACCCATACAGTACACCTGCTCATTCACGCGCACACACACACACACACCCATACAGTACACCTGCTCACTCACCCCCCCACACCCATACAGTA